>JANHAO010001583.1:0-32219 GCA_026873985.1 Saraca asoca
ATTTTGTTCTGAAATCCTGTTTTAAAAACTATTTTTGAAAACAACTCTGAGCTGTTTTCAAAAATAATTTTTAAAAATAGAAAAATAGAACAAGTTTCTAAATAGGCCCTATCAACATTGTCAAAATTGTTGCAATTCTTCTATTAGATCCACTACTAAGCACAGATATATCAATTCTCCTATGTGCAATTAATTTTACTCTGAAATTATCTCTGTGAAACTTGTTATGGATGAGAAGCCAAGCCCTTTCAGATTTGAGGAATAGGTGTTGGCCATAATGGAAGCACAAGATGGTGAACATTCTTGCCACAAGCAAAATTGCCAAAGCAAGCACTTGAAACAAGATCTAAAGTTTTCCCACGCATGTCATACGAGGCCATAGTACGATCCTCAAACTGCAACTTCATATACAAAAGATTACCATCATGAGGGTCAAACCCAAAAGAGAAGGTTTGAGGTTAGCATAAAAATCCCATAAAGATCTTCACTTAAGGTATTCTTTGGATAGCATGAGATTATCTCTGTGAAACTAACTGCGTGTACTAATTTTCGGATGCAGCTATCCGAGTTCCCATATCCTTAAAATGGGTCCAAAGGGAGGCCGATGACTTGTCAAATTGGCCAAAGGTAGATGCCTTTTGCATAATATCACTTCAAATGTTAGATCATCGTATAAGATCGACATAATAATGATCAAAATTTTCGCCCTCAATAGCTATGGTTAATGATTGTCTCTGTACTGTTCCCAACAAAATCAGCTTCTTCCCATTCTTACAAGCTATGGCTTCATAAATTGATTCCAATCGCATGGTCCGTCGCAGTGATAGTACGGTCTCGTGCCATCTACCTGTTTTGGAAGAAAGGGTTTCCAAGCTGAGAAGATGGGGTGTTTTACAAAAAACACGCACCACCTTGAACTTGTGTTTAGTACTAAGACTTAACCGTAATTCTGTGCCGGATCTTGTTATTCTTGTTGGAGTTAGAGAAATATTTTATATACATATGTATACTTCAAATACAATAGATTACATATAGTCATTTAAGTGATTATTTAATAACTATAAATAACCTCAACCTTATCATATATAAACCATATTTAGATACAGATATTTTTTCATTCAAAATATATACTCATGTATAATAAATATAAATAATATAATCTTATAAAACAAATGAATATAAATACATTGAAATTATAAAATTATTATTTCTAACACTTTCTCATAATTTTAGAATTTTTTCACTTTCAAGACTTCATTTTATATATGATCTTCAAACTTGAAGGACTTTTTTAAAAATTTTTACATTGTACTTTCCATCATAATTTCATTTGTAATCTTTAGCAACGATACTTGTTTTGAGCCTTTTTGTATCTCAATTAATATTTTTTCTTGTCTTAAATATCACTAAGACTCCAATATCATCATGACCCATGAGGTACTCCCAAGTCTTTCGCTTATTTATGATTTTTATATCACCTTTTACAATTCCGCTCAACTGCTTATCTTTCATATTGTCATTTTGCTTTTTTATGTGTAATACCGGGAAAAAAAAAAGAGAAAGGACTAAAATGAAAACTTCGTAGGGATTAAATTGAAAATTTTTGTTTCGGGTGGACTTATCTTTAAGTCGGTGAAAAGTTTAGGGACTAAAATACAATTTGTCTCATTTTCTTTTTATTTATAAAAGCTCCCCAGCTGGTCTTCTTCTCCAGCGCATTCCAGATTTTTCCCAAGGCTTCTCCCTAGCTTCCGTGAGAAAGCTCTGATGAATGGCTACATCTCAGCTTGCTATCACCATCCGGTAAGGATCCGGCGGTCCTCTGTCCTTCCTCCACTTCTCCGGCATCTTCTTTTCCTCCTTTTCAAGTAGCTCTCTCTCCCTCTAGCCGAAACTCCTTTGTTTTGTCTAGCTCCGTTTTGCACCAGCGAGGGAGATTTCGATCGGCCACCGTCGCTGTGACCTGAGCTCCTCCTCCCTAACGTTTCTCCTTAGCCGAATAAGTCCCTAGTAGCTCGGCTTCATCTTGCTGTCCTTGTTGCAGTTGGTTTGGCCAGCCATGGTTTCCGGCCATCGATGGTGTTCCGACTAGTGGCAAGCTGACAGATGGAACTTTGAAACATGATGAGCATTCCTAAATCATCCAATTTATTTCATAGTGTTCCGATAGCTAGATGTCAAAAAAATTGTATAAAACCCTTGTATGTGGGTTGTTGGAAAATTGGAATTTCCTTGTGGAATTAATTTAGATATGAATGTCTTGACGGATTAGGATCACCAAGGCCAGTGGATTTGGAATTCTGACTGAGTTAGCTCTAAGGAGTGATCGAGATGAGTAAACTATCTCCCTCACACAATAATCCCCTCTCGTATTTTCTAAATGATATTTGTGTACGGAATATTATGATTTTTGAGGAATTAGAATTTTATCGTATGGTTACGTGATTTTGTAACTTTGTTTGTATGTTGAATATTTTTATGAAATGATTTGTTGTGACGAAAATGTGTTTGTATTTTGATTGTATCATGAGAATTGATAAAAATGTTTCCTGCATGTTAAATTGAGTTTAGAAATGCTTTTGTTGCTTTCTGAATATTTTGATGATGTTGCTTGCCCGAAAATAAATTTTTGATTGCTATGATATGAAGATGCTGTTGTTTGAAAATTTTGTTATATAATGAATTTTGTTGAATGATTTGGAATCACTGGAGAACTCATTAGGAACCCACGAGTGTATTCATGTGAGTGTGTGTGATGGAGAGATAAGGTGAGACAGAAATTATGATTATAGCATGAGGACCCGGCGGATGCGCTAGATGAGTCATGCGGCATGAGGACCTGGCGGACACACTGGATGAGTCATGCTTATGTGAGATGATGATGTGATGGTTCCCTCTTGAAGTTGTCCTTAAAATTGCAGCAAACGTTTATTATGTAAAGTATTGGTAAATTTTGAAATTTATTATTGGTTTGATTTATCGCTATATTATGATGCTGAGTACTACATTATCTAATAATTACGTTTCCGATTATTTGACTTTCTTGGCAAAATTGATATTTCTGAAAATTATTTTGAAATTTCATATGATGATTCAGGTAAGCATAATTTCATGATGCAAAATAGTTTTGAACACGTTTTGTAAATGAGTTTTTGAGAGGATTTTTTACTCACTGAGTTTCTTAGAAATTCACTCTTTCCATTTCTATGTTTTTCAAAGTCAGGAGATAATCATCCAGACCCTCCAGTCTGTCCTGATTCAGGATCTACTCACTGATCGAGTAGGTCACGTCCAGCGGAGATTACAGGTATATAAATGGTGTTATAGTGGCAGTTAGTAGGATTGCATATGCATATATTGTGTATGATGGTTGGATACCTAGTAGAATGTGATTGGTATAGTCTAGGCCACTGTTTAGTATTATGTTGTTATACAGGTCGTGATAGGCATGTTACCCTTTATTATGTATGAAGGTCTTGTGCCTGGATGTCCGCAAAACAAGGGAAACTTTGTTTGATTTTCAGCAGGAAATAAAGTGTTTGAATTTAATTAAAAATGTGGTCATGTGTCTTGCATGTGTGTTACATGGTCACATGTCTTACATGAGTTGTGTATATTGCTAAGCTCATAAGAGGTATCTTACGGGTGACCTTCTACGCTAGTCATGTGTCCGGGATTGGGGTATGACATTATGACTTCTAAATTATTGAATTCTTCTCCCATCATTGTTGGAATTGTTATGGTTGTATCTTTGTCATTATCTTTGACCACAATCAAGATCTCTTCATCTCTAATCTTCAAAGAGATAAGACAAATTATAGATTGTCTTATTTTGGATTCTTTAATTCCAAGTTGTTTTTTCAACATTCATTTTTTTTTTGGTTGGAGAAAGATACAATCATAACAATTACAATAATGATGAAGAAAAATTCAATAACTTAGGGGTCATGAAAAAGGAAGAAGATGATAATATAAAAGATAAGCAATGGAGTGAAGTTGCAAAAGGTGATATCAAAAAGGGAAAAGAAAACGGAGACGCACTTGCAACGAATCACATACTTGAAAGGAAGTCGGATTAGGGTTTCAACAACTAAGTCTTCGTTGAGATCTGTAACAAGTGATTTGCCAATACGTTGCTCCTTGGTTGATGAGAAACGTCCATGATGATGACTAGTGTGAGCGTAATCTGGAAAACTAAGAAAAATCCTAGGAAGCCTGAAATTTTTAACTTTTTAAGATTTATGGTCTATTTAAAGGAAGGATATTTGTAAGTGGGTTATTGAAATTGTTGATCTCAGAATCCTCGTATGATTTCAATTTCTTGTCTTTGATAAGTTTAACTGATTTAGAGTGATTATAACCTTTTTTTTATACATTAATGGGCGAAGAATTAAATCTAAGATCTTCAGCAAAGTTCTTCATCACTAGATCAACCACCTAGTGACTTACTTAACAATAAAATAAAATAACAATTTTCTAACTCACTTTGAATAGAATTCCCCCTCCTTAAGATAATTTTTATCTATTAAACAATAAAACACCACTTACCTTATCTACAAATGCGGTGAGGTTGACGCATCCTTTGATGAGGGCGTATGCCCACTTCAAATTTTGTGATGTACGCTTAGCCGCTCTTGGAATTAACTATTTAGGTTGCTAGACATATGTATAGGCTTTTAAATATTGGATAAAAACTTGAATTCTTTATTTGTAGTGATTATCTATGGGCACACCATTGCAAAATCATTATTTGTCAATAAATCAATATGCTAGCCTAAATACGTTAAGGAAAAAAAAATGATCATATAAGAAAATTATGTTGATGAAAAAATGATCTTGCAAGAAAATTGTGTGAACAAAACACATGCATTTAGCATTTTTCTTACCTTAAGTAGTATGGTTCAATCTTGAAGATCATCCCGTTACTAATGGCAGCTTAGTACATTACTATCTGCCATAGTTTCCCGGGATAAGTACTTTTTGTGCTTCTTTATGGGCAACACATGCATGGGGGCATTAGAACAAAGAAATTAAGATGAACATCAATTTATTCATATACAAATTTTATATGCTTCATAAGATGACTAAACCTTAGTAGGCATTTGGATTAAGTATTTTCTGTTTTCATTTTAAATGAAAATAGGAAATAAGATTAAAAACATGTTTGATTTGATTTTATTAAAAATATTTTTTAAAATGGACTAAAAATTGAAAATGAAAAAAAAATTATTTTCATTATTTTTATTTTCAAAAGTTAAAAACACGATGAAAATATTGTAATTTTTTAAAATTTTTAATTAGTTAAAAATAGATAAATCAAATACGTTTTCATTATTTTTATTTTTTGAAAATAGAAAATAGCAATGAAATCAAATATATTTTTTAAAATTTAAAATTCTAAAAATAAAAATTATTTTTAGGAAATAAAAATAAGAAATAAAAATAAAAAATATTTCCTAAAACCAAACGCCAACTTAAATTTTTTTTCTTTTTCTTGAAGAACGACTTTTAACGAGTAAACCAACAACCAAGGGTATGTGAAGCAACAACAGAATACCAGACAAAAGTGCATGCGTTTAAAGATTCTAGAATAGGAAAGAATGAAAACCATTTTGTAAAGGTCCAGACTTTCGGTCTTATGCTCCTTTTCAAGTCAACATTTGAGGGATCTTTAAGGGTAATTATATGGAGACCTCAATTTTTAAGAGGTTAAATATTTTTATCATTGAATTATCTTTTTTCAAGTATCAAAGCAAATTAATTAAATGAAAAACACAAATATTAATACAACAAAGACAATCTAATAGCAAAATCACTAACCTCCTAAGAGGTCAAACTGCCAATAAAATTATCCCTTCAATGAAGTACAAATATTCCAAGCTTCTCGCAGCTGTTATTTAAGAACCTAAGAACAGTATTTTGATTGAAAAAGAACATAATTGGATGCTCATAATTAAGCCACAAATTCCAATGAACTCGTGACGAGTGCAATAAGCAATTGACAGCACAAAGTGTGTGATTCCCACTTTGCATGAAAGATTTATTAAAGCCTTGAGGAGTCATCTTTTATCGATTGTCATTAACAAACTAGTGGAGCATACCACAGGCCAACATTCAAGGAAGAAAATTGAGGCTAGTTAAATGCCAAGTATTCCATTATATGTATTCATAATTTCATTTACAAAAGATATGAAGAACAACTTCACATAGAAACTACTATCCGCGGGAAAAAAATGCAAAATTGGATGAAAAATTTTGGCACAAATTGAATGGTGGGATATACCTTCCAAGATTTCAGATGAACTCCTAACCCATAAGAAGTGATCAGAAACTGAACAACTTGGTTCTCTTTCTGCATAGCAAACTGTGAGTCACCTTATCTTGTATAGAAGCCAGCCGTTGGACTTATTACCAGGCCATACAATTGTCTGCAAAACTTCCTGCAGAATAATTGTTGTCTGTACACCAAGAGGAAAGAAAGGCACTGTATCAACTGTGTGAAATATGCACAAATTGTTCATCCAATGAGATGCTGACCGCAATGCATGCCCCATACTAGGTCAAGAGTTGTTAGTCGTCTCAACACATTCTGTTGCAGTGACAGACAGAGAAGAAGATTCTGGACTAGATTCTTGGTTACACAAATCTTTAAATTTTCCTCTAAGCAAAGAACGGATTTTCGATCTCAAGCTAGATGCCTCTTCAGGTTTGAACCACTGCTTGCCAAACTGTAAATTGAAAATAACAACCAATAAATCCATTCCTTAAATTGAAATCAGACTGCAGAAACAACTATATATCTTACCTTAGCTAAATCTTTCTTTTTTAGTCTTTCAGGAGCCCCATCAATGAAACGTTGAATGAAGTACAGTACAAAGAGACCGCAGTCATAGTCATTCTTCTGTTGGGGAACCTGATGCAGAAGCATACATGTGAATACAACATGTAAAAACATCCCTTTCAACTATCTTTGTTGTGCTCATAACCCCGTCACACTTATCATACCAATGTTTTAAAATCTAGACCGGACATCAGCCTGGGAAGGCTAGCGGGTCAGGTTCAACCAGTTTAAACAGTTAAACTAGTGATTAAATTAGATGATATTATATATATATATATATATGTATTTTAATTTGTTTATATAGGAAGATAAAATCTAATCATATCACATTAATGTATTATTTTATTTAATATGTATTTATAAAAATAACAAATATATGTAATATAAATAAATAATAACAATAATAGTAATAGGTATATATAATAATGTAATATGTAAAATATATAACATCAGTAAGCATTTCCATTATATATAATGTTTCCACTACTACTACCAAGAGTAGTAACTGTTGTCGTGGCAAAGCCATCAGACTCCTAGTCACAGGCAACTGGGTTCAATTCCTGTTGGCCAATTTGCAATTTAATTTTCAAAGGAATGGTGATACGGGTCTCAAACTGGGTTATCAGTTCTTGCTGGTTCCCCAAGTTATGACCAGTTCGATCCAGGCAGACATCTAGATCGTGTTTAGGACATGACCCAACCGTATTGGGTCTCCAGGTCCAATCGGTTAAACCAGCCAGCCGGGTTGGGAAACATTGTTTTAAACAGTGTGGAAGACCCCTTCTGTTAAGAATCAGTTTGATCTTCATTTATCTCCAATCCCACCATTGCTCTACCTTTGAGGAAGGACCCTAGTACCTGCAAAATACACTAGCACTCTTGCTGCTTTCTTTGGTTCCTATTGTCAGATTTCTAGAAGCTAACTTCAACAGGCAAGACACACACACAGCTTGTTGAAACAAAATTTCTATAGCTTTTAAGTTATTATGTTACAAGTCTAAGATTAGAAAGAGCTTTTGCTTGAAGCTATCAGTAAGAGTTTTCTTGTGGTTCAACTAAAATTCTGTAGTGTGATGTGACAGGGTCACATCAGATCAACCAGTCAAAGTCTCTAGAATCTCGAAACTATCAAAAATGATCTATTCCATCACACACAACAAGGACCTTTGCAACGAGCATTTGTTGCATGTTCTGAAGACGAGAGTCTGTTAGTAGAAAAGGTTGATAATATAGATAGTATTAATTTCATAGGGTTCCAGATTTTACCTTAAGGATTTTTTCTTCAATTCCACGGGGGAGACTTTTCCATATCCTGTCTGCAATTGGAATATCTGAAGACCCACATTCTCGGTCCACATATTTCCATTCTTCTCTCAAAAACCTACAATGCATAATTTATACCATTTCTCAGTTTGACCTCCACGTGAGACAGATTCCAAAAATTCCAAAAATAACAGTGCAGAAGACGATAACAAAATAAATAGAATAACACGGTCCATGTAATGCAATCAAATTGAAATAATTTTGATAGGAATACAAATGAATATACTATTAAGTTGCACATTCACAAATTTCTATGGGAAGAATTCTTCTCAAGCAAAGCACTGCAGCACACCTCATAAAATGAAATCAAAACTCAATTCCTAGCATGCTCAGCATTTTATTTGACATGTGGAAAGCCAATAAATCATCAAAAGAGTTCAAATTAAAGTTTTAAAGTCACCTAGATTCTCTGTTTTGACAAATCTCCTCAGACGGATACAAAGCCCCAAAGTAATCTAATTTTGAATATACAAGAGTAAGTGATTTTGAACTATTCCATTCAGCTTGTGTCATGAACACTTCAATAAATTGATGGAGATATAATATATGAGAATATATCCCATACTTCCTGTGCAAATTATAAGAACAAATGTAATATGTTTCTAAATGAAGTGTTAGAAAGTAATATTAGTAATTATGTTATATTATAGACTTAGGTTATGTTATTAACTTGCTTGTAGTGCACCCAAAGTTAAGGGTTTTATAGACTTTATGTTTCATAGGAGCTCTATATAAATAGAGTATTAGGTTTATGTCTAATGTATCAATTTAGGCTTATTTCATTCTATTATAATATTATCAATGTTCTCTCCCTAGTTCTCCTTAGCCCCTATCTACTTTTTCCCTTTCTCAAAACCCTAATTATTTTTTCATTATGGTATCAAAACGATATCATCCACCTTGAGGCATGAGTTATTTCAATTCTGGCAACCTTAAAAAAAAAAAAAAAAGATTGTGTTTTGCTGTAAATAATTTTAGGTTTTCTATTTTTAATTTTTTGGTTGTCCAATATTTGAATTTTAGAAAGAAGAAAATAAAAATAATACTCTAGAGAAAAAAGCTATGAAGGTGTTTTTGGTCATTTTGGCTGCTGTGTTATTTGACAGCAACCTAGTAAGCAGTTACAACCGTTGAAGGCCGGTGGCTTTAGTTTCGGCAATACCCATTCCAATGACAACCAGTGGTGGCCAGTGGCAACAGTTTCTGGTCCGTTCTTTTCACTAGCTTTTTGACTGAGTTTCTCTAGTTTGGTGTTGGTTGCTGGGTGGAACTGTTGTAGACAGCACTGACAGTGGTTTCCGGGTGACTTGTAGCAAAGGTCAATGGTGGATTTGGCAAAAGCCCCAGCAATGTGTTACCAGTTATTAGAGCTTATTCCTGCACAATATTTTTTTTTTTCGTTTACGTTGTTCACTACTATATCACAGTAACTTGAACGATTGGTTGGGTTCAAACACTGACAAACCAACAACTTGACAGCGTTGTCTGCGGAGGCCGAAGGTTCCTCTTTAGTGGCTGGATGGCTGATCCACTGCTCTTTAGACACAATTTGGGGGACCTTGAAGTTATTTTTGCTTTATTTCATTGTTGGAGGTCGTCTTTTGTTATGTGGGCAATGTATCTTGTACCAGAGGTTCATCTTCTATAATTTTGGATCTTTTAAAGGTACAAATTCATGAATTGCCATGAATCGAGTCTTTCCAGTATTAGAGGTGATTGTTATGTCCGAGCCAATGATGTTGGCTTCTATGTTGTCCCCTAATCAGAGAAACTACCGATGTTGTGCCAAGTGAGTCAATGCTGAGTCAGGCAAGTTGGTGCAAGTCAAAGCAAGTTATTACTGAGTTATAGCGAGTTATCACTGAGTGGGGATGTGTCATCACTGAGTCGAGATGAGTTACCACCGATCCATAAGGAGTCAACCTGAGTCAAGGCGAGTTATGACCGACTCACAATGAGTCACTTCTGAGTTGGGCAAATGAGTACTGAGTCCAGTTTTTTGGTGCAATTTTCATGGTGGTCGGCTATTTTGTGTCGGTATGCCATGGCCGTTTGGCATGAAGAGGCAAATTTGTTGATTTTTTTAGTGTTGATTCATAGTTTTGTTGCTGATTTGTGGAGGATGAGTTGAAATTTGGTACATTTTGCCTTGAAATTTGTGATATTTAAAGCTGATTTGCACAGTTTTGTGAGATATTTGGCTTTTGATACCATGGTTTTTTGTTTTTCTGGTCATTTGGTGAGCAGCTACAAGAAGTAGCTTTTCCAACAACGCTCCGGTGGCAACAAATGCCATAAAGGTGTTGAGTGTAGCTCTGCATCTTGCAACTTTGTTGTGGGCATAGTTAGGTTGATATATGTTTGGAGTGCATTTTGGTGCTACGCATGTTTGGACAATTGTGATTTTTGATGTCTCCATATGATTTGAAGTACTGTTTGGCGTGACTTGAGTTTGCACAAATCTAATTTGGAGAGATTATCCTTAATTTGAAGTGGTTTGGAGTTTGGACCACTAGGTTTGGCTTCCGGACAGTGGATTGGTTCTTGAGTTTTGCTTTTATGTTTAAGTGCATTTCTTGCTTTGATGTCTTGGAATTGACTGCAATGAACACAAATTGGGAAGCAACATGGTTTGTGGTAGTGTTGGTGGTTTTGACATGAATCTAACCATAGGTGTTGGTGATTTTTAGGATCAACTAAAAAGTTAAGTGTCCAGCTCAAGAGAAGCTAGCAAAAGACTCTTGAAAGTTGTGTCATTCATCCCAAGGAAAACAATTGGAAGAAGGTCAAAGGCGCAACCAAGGATAGTTGGCTAAAGACTTTTACGAGTTGTATCTATCGAGATTTTGACATTGTTCTTAGGGTTTGTGAGTGTGTACATTTAGGGGAAGTTGATCGCATGGTGTGGTTTGTCGATTCTGAAGTTTGTCAAGTTTTCTTTATAGTTACGTTTTATTACGTTTTATATTTTAAAGTTCAAATTTATGTAATAAGTTTAAGCTTTGTGAGCTTCAACTTGAAGATGAGTGTTAGAAAATAATATTAGTAATTAGATTATTAGGTTAAATTAAAGGCTTAGGTTATGTTATGGCCTTACTTGTAGTGCACCCAGAGTTAAGGATTAGAGCTCTATATAAATCGAGCACTAGGGTTAAGCCTTATGTAATTCAACCATCTTATTGATTTTATAATATAGTAGAGTTTTCTCTCCAACTCTCCCTTGCTTCTCTACTCCTTCCCCTTCCTAAACCCTAATTATTTTCTCAACATGATATCAAAGACGAATCATCCGCCTTGAGGCTTGGTGGGTTATACAGCTTCTGGCAACCCAAAAAAACAAGTTGTTTTCCACCGCAAATAATTTTAGGTTTATTTCTATTTTTTCATTGTCCAGTATTTGAGTTTTAGAGAGGGGAAAAAAAAGGAAAAAAGAATAGTTCAGAGTTGCTGTTATGTTTTTAGTGTTGATAAAATTTTGGATTTGTTTATTTTTTTCATTACTATTCATTTTTTTGGGTAAAAAGGAGAGAATAAAAAAAAAAAAAAAAGAAAGGCTTTAATATTGGGAGAAGAATGTTTCAGTCAATTACAAAGGTGGCTAAAGGTACTAAGCAACAATGACCCAAAGAGAGGTGGTCGGAGCCCAGTGATGGCCTAAGATCCGATGGTTTCCAGTGAAGTTCCATAAAAAGATGGTCCAAGAAGAAAGTATCACCCTGTTCAAGTGATTTCAGAGGGATATTTGCTGGTTCATGCTGCTACGGACAGTAGCGATGGTGATTTCTAGGTGATCAAAGGTGGTTTCCAGCATTGTTTCTGGCCAGTGGATTTTCCGCTTGATTAGACTGATTTGTTAGTTTAGGTCAGTTAGGTGTGAAGAGGTCTAATTTGGCCTGTTAATTGTGAATTCGTCTTCTCTGTCCAACCGCCTGCATCTTGTTGTTCTGGTTATCTGGGTGGTATTTTGTCTATGATTTTCAAGACTTCTCTGCAGTTGGTCTGTTTTTCTTTAGGGTAAGCTATGATTATGCATATTTTGGTCCCAGGTTCTGCAACTTAAATTGACTTGATTTTGGGTTGTCCATATCTCAGTAATTATGGCTTGGCTGTGATGTTTTTTTAATTGAGTTTTGCTTTAGGCAATTCTAGTGATGCCATTCCATCAGCTGGTGTTTTGTGTTTAAATCGATTTGATTTGAAGTTGTGCTTGAAATTGCTATTGGAACCTATGAATATATGAGGTGGTGGTAGTGACCTTACTGGTTGTCTTTGTTTTTTGTGCTATCTGTTTTTGGGTGCATTTTGATTGTTGGTGTTTAGTTGTTATGAGCACATCTTGGGTGCAATTTGGTTGGTGCCTGTATTTGGTGGTATGGGTGCTGCTGGAGGTGGCCTCCAATGGTGCTTTTGTTCTGAAGAAACAGGATTGATTTCACTGGTGAAGATAAGTGATTGTGTTTTAGGGATTCAGTTTATATCGTTATATTAGCAACAGTTACTTTGAAATTTTGTGCGAGTCTGGCTGGTTGCTTCTGGTTTATTTGAAATTTTCTGGTTGCTTTGGGTGTGCCATGGCTGTTTGGCATTGTTGGTGGAGTTTGGCAAACGCAAGAATCTAAACCAGATCAGTGTTGCTATTCTGATGGTATGGGAGTAATTTTCACTCCAATTTTCATTATTTCTTTGCAGTCACTGCATTTATTCTTTGGTCCACTAAAGTTCACTTTTGGGCTGGTGGATATGGACTTGGTGAGGTACCACAAGAAATAGCTTTTCCAGCAATGTTATCCACCAGCAACGATTTTGGTGCCAGAAAGATGTTAATTGTAGCTCTGGGTCTTGCAAGTTTGTTGTGGGTAAAGTTGTGTTGCTGTGTTTGGAGTGCATTTTGGTGCTATGAACATTTGGATAATTTTAATATTGGATGTGTTCAAGTGAATGTTGGTGTTTCATGTGATTTGTAGTACTGTTTAGCGAATTTTGTAATTTTTGGTGTCTTCATGTGAATTGGAACACTATTTGACAAATTTTGATGTTTCACATGATTTAGAGCACTATTTAGCGACTTGTGATTTTTGGTGTCTTCATGTTATTTAGAGTACTGCTTGGCAAATTTTGGTGTTTTCATGTGATTTGGGAACACTGTTTGGCATGACTTATGTTTGCACAAGTCTAATTTAGTGAGGTTATCTTCAATACGAAGTGGTTTGAATCACTAATTTGGCTATGTGACTTGCTTTAATGTCTTGGAATTGGCTTCAATGAATACAACTTGGGAGCAACACAGTTTATGATAGTATTGGTGGTTTTGGCATAAGTTTAACCATAGGTTTGTGATTTTGAGGACCATTCAGGGAGTAGCTTAGGGGAAGCTAGCAGAAAACTTCTAGAAGGGATAGTTGGCTTAAGACTTCTAGGAGTCATATCTACAAAGGTTTTGGCATTGTTTTTGGGGTTTGAGTGTTGGCATTTTGGGGGAGTTGTTCACATACTATATTTATTGCAAGTCGTTCATGAATTTTGAAGTTCAAGTTTCCTTTATAGTTATTGTTATTGCATTTTATTTTTTATGTAATAACCTTAAGCTTTGTAATATAGTCTTTATGTTTCTTAGCAACTCTATATAAATAGAGCATTAGGTTTATGTCTAACGTATCAATTCAATCTAATTTATAATATTATAGTATTCTCTCCCTAATTCTCTTTAGCCTCTCTCTACCTTTTCCCTTCCTCTAAACCCTAATCATTTTCTCAACCACAATATCAGTGTTCAAAAAAGGATATTAATCGTGTCAATGCTCACAACTTCAGGAAATTTTAGCACACAATCATAAGAGATGTCCCCAAAACCGCATTTTACATATATTTATGAAATGATGACCAGAGCACAGCTGCACTTTAATGTCACATTAAATGGGGTACAAGAGCTTCATCGCCTCACCTTCTTATGTTTTCAAAAATTGATCGACTAGAGTGAAGACCCAAAGAATCCAAATGAAGTATTATTGGCCATGATTCATCATCCTTGTCCGGGATACAAATAATGACCAGGCTCCAATGAAGGCTGAATACAAGAACATCATAATTAACTAAAAAGGCCAAAGAGAGAGCAGATAAGATGACATCAATATTAAAACAAATATTGGGTAGGAAGCACATAAACATACAACGACACTCAAAGGGAAAAAAAAAAAAAAAATTCATAGAATGACACAACATTAAAACCCTCAAAAGCAAGATAACATAACTGCAAAAATTTTTACATTTGAGACACCCATATCCTTAAGTTACTGTTTTTCCTGATTCTTGTATACTCAATAGTGTCTCCATAAGAAAATGCATTGCAAAGTAAAAGAAGAGATGATACAGAAAAGATAATAATCCTCAAGGGCAAGGGGAAAAAAAAGGAGACAAGAAAAGAAAAAGCCATTTTTTTTGGAGGGGCAGGGGAGTTTTGGGAGTGTAGATGAGAAATTTTGCTAGAAAATACCGTTGAACAGCACGAAGAAGCAAAATCAGCAGTACTATCATTATAAATTTGATTTCAGCCACTACTGAAAATTCTGGCATTATGTGATATATTGCTTTTCCTTTACCATCATTCTAGTTCTTCCTTTCAAGAAAAATCATTCATAAACAGAACTTTAATGTTAGAGAGATAAAACTTACTCCTCATGTATTGGAATTAGAATATACGCCTTGTGAAAAATATTTACACCCTTCCACCACCTTCTGAACTTCACAAAGAATCCCTCCCTGTCACTCTGCTAGATATTGCAAAAGAATTTGATTCAGAGCATACACTGAATAAAGGATTAAGAGAAAAGAATGTGGGAAGGCAGTGTCTAAATAATCACAAGTGACACACAAATGCACACATTAGATTGATATTAAACTTCTAAATGATGATATGAATATAATGTATAAATTAATATCTTTCTGGTGCCCAAGGAGCAGTTATTGGATCTGCAGTTTATATGTCATGGTGCTGAGTTATCTCAGTCTCAAAATCTACTCCAAAAAATTACCCCGCAAAACATATATTTCAAGAAAAGATAACAGCTAACTTATCATAAGTAGTCAGACCATTCAAGCAGAACAAGGCTTGCAGGACAAGCATCCATGCAATCATACACATGCAAGCTCGCCAGAAGAAAATTAACTACCTTGTAGGAAACAGCCTCTTTAAGCTTCTTGTAGAAATATGTATTGAAAAAATGATAGTCCAATGTTGACATATTTGTCAGAGATTTTTGCTGCTGTAGGTATCTAGCCAATTGGAATAGTCAGCAAGAAGAGAGATTAAAGAATTAGATAAAGATAACATGTCAACAAGATATGCATCAAATAATTAACCCTCAGATTACTAAAAGTACAGTTTGATTGAAATTTTCATCAAGACAGCCTAAAAGGATAAGAAAGCTCTCAATATCACTTCTTTTTATCCCTGCCTATAGAACAAGAACACCCCCCCTAACTACTGCTATGAGGTGCCAAAATTGTGTATTTGTTGCTGTAGCCACAAAAAAATTAGAAAAAACAAGAAAGACAAAATTCAAAGGAGGAGGAAAAAGATGAAAATAGACTTACTGTATGTAGAAGTTCATAATAGTTGATGTCAAATAACCTTCAGGGGCAAGACAATCTATGTCTGTAAAACAAATTTCAACAGATTCTGGATCATCCCTAATCCATCACAAAAGGAAGGTAAACGGTCATACAATATGAAATAGATATAGAAAATTATTGTCAAAGGACAGTATTCTAAAATTGCCTTTTTCGTATACCTGGATGGGTAATAGATCTTGGCATCTTTCAAGCTGAAAAGTACCAAAAGGAATCATATAAACAATGATTTCATAAACATATTTCTGAAGTTGTAATAGATACATAATCAGATAAACACAAAAACAACAAATTCCCTTACTGTTTTGCAAGTTTGTCTTCTTGCTTTGTCTTGTCCACAAGATGAGATTCATCCTCGTCAAAGTCATCATCAAGAACTATAGGCTGGCCCTGTTTGAATCATGTCATATATCAGTTAAGAACCTATGAGGAAAGCTAAGAACACAGTTGACTAGCAACACACTAGTAATCAAATTGTGACTTGCATCATGAAGAACAATACAAAAGTTTATAAGCAAACAGTAAAAGATTAACTGATAAAGAAGGCATTAAAATACCTTTCTGGACTTTGAGTCATCCAACTGAATCACCTGAGAAACAACCTGACTAGGCGGGCTAAAAAAGAAAGAAATTTCCAAAAACTCAATTATTTGGAAAATTCACAGTAATGCCAAAACATTAAAAACTCATCTGCTCAAAAAGAAAAGAATGCAGAGGGGCAAAACTCAAGAATGATTTTTGGTAGAAAATGATGCCAAACAGGTGACATAGATAAAAAAATTTTAAAATAACCAAAGCACAATGGGGGGAGCACTGTAATCGCAATTACACATCTATATTGCACCTCTGATGACATAGAGTGATTAGTGAGAAATGAAAATGACAGTATACATCGACTTAGCCTGTTCACATTGAAAACGAACAAAAAAGGTGAACTCGGTGCACGAGACTACTGCATTGGGCAGGCTCTGGGGAAGGGCGGATGTACACAGCCTTACCCTTGCTTTGCAAAGTGGCTGTAACTGAGCATTGAATCCATGACCTCCAGGCCACAATGGAGAAACCTTACCATTGCAACAAGACTCACCCTCACATTAAAAAAAGAACTAGGACTAAAGAAAATTAAAACACAAACCAGCTGAGATAAATTCATTAATCAGCAGACAGTCAGAAATTCAGTGCATGAATTCTGTGACATATGAAAAATTGCCAAAACAGTGCACACATAAATGCCAAACTCACAATAAAAGCAATGTTCTAAGGCACTGGTACGACAAAACGAGACATTTTTTCTTACATTTTTGGGAAACAGCTGGATAAATTTTTCTGAATATGGCATGGGGAGAAAGGGGAAGTTGCTCTGCATGTTTTACTATTATCAGAAGTGTCATGTTTGGAAAGACGGCTAGGGCATTGAAATGCCAATTGTCTTGAAGATGATCGATCTCTCTTTCTTCCTTTCTGTGAAATGACTCCATTTTCTTTGAATTTCGGGTTGCCACAATGTTTGACAACCAGTGACTCTTTATCAAACTCGTTGACTGTCACACAATCAGTCTGCAACAAATTAAAGTTAGATAAAAGCAACAACAGGACACTTGGAGAGGAATGTTAAGAAAATTTGATCCATAATGCCAAGGAGCTTACATCTTCTGTTATTTTCTTACAAAAACAAGTTGCAAATGAGGATTGTGAGTGAGCTTGAGATGACATATCCTCTTTTTTCAAGCCATGAGAGACACCTAGAATACACATTCAGTTTCCTTATAGAGGAATCAGAAACAGACAACATAATCATGTCTTACAGCCTGCTTTACAGATATATCACTCTTTAGACATCAGGTTTCCATTGTCTCAAATTTGAAATTAGATAATATCATTTTCCCTCTTTCTCCCAAAAAGGAGAGGGGGGGGGGGGGACACAGGCTAGACTAAACCCAAGATCTTCCCCTTGCCTTCCTAAAATATTAACAGTTTGATAGGGCCCATGGCCTTACCCACAAATACCATGCCTATATCACTCTGTTACTATGGAATTGGCATTTACAAATACTTATGGATCAATTTTTATCCTTTTAGCTACCTTATGGGCACGTCAAACCATTAGGCTCCCAATTGGTACCAAGCACAACTTTCAGGCCATACACACCTTTGCCTTCCACTTAGTCCATGGTAAACTTCAAATTATATGCTAATAACTACAACAACTTAAGCTAATTAGATATGCCACCAATTAATACCAATAATGAGCATTGCCACACAATGACATGCAATCAAAACCAGAACCTCACCAACAGTACTTGAGCTTGTAACTTGTCCAGGCTTCTCACACTCATCAGCTTCCTGTTCTACAGAGAAAGAGCAGTGAAGCATAAGCAAATACACTGAGAATAAATACTACTTCATTAATGAATGCATAAGTTCATAACTCTTCACAGCTTTATAAGCATTTAAAATAAAACCACAAGTAATAGAGACTTAGATTACACTAACTCTTCCAAAAAGGAGCAGAAGCAATAGCCTGAGCCATTTTTTTCCCAATTGAAAGTTTATATTCCCATGTAATAACTAAATCAACTTTTTGATGTTCTCATACGGAACATAAAGATGAAAATTTAGGTTTGTACTACTGCCCAGCAATATAAGTAGATACAATAAGATAGAACCAAATAAGAAATCATATGTCAACAAATCATACAATGAACTATAGGAGAGTAACTAACCATAACTAACTGGAGAAAAATTCCTTTTAGAACCAACTTGGTTATCAAAGGACTCTACTGACTCCTAGCAAGATCGCTGGAAAAGATTCAGAGCAGAAAAAACCTACCATATAGTTTCTTTAATCTGGAGTATTAACAAAGATATATGACAAGTAAAAAAACATAGGAAAATTTACGGATGAATGCAAATCATAATCTGTCAAAATCAGGGGAAAGCTCTGATGCCATTCATTAATGCTATGAAGATGGAGGCATTCATTATATTTATTCAGAATTACATGGGTGAGTCCATGATAGCATATATTAATTGACTATTAATGAGACCAAATTAGGGTTCAATTGCAAATAAGATCTGTCCCAACATACATTAGACCATCAGCCCAGTAGAAACAGATTCTAAACCTAGTAGATGTACTAGGATTTTAGTGACTAGGAACACAGATGAGCCATTTAGAACATCTAACAGCAATAGACAACAGAGGTAAGAATGTCTGTGCTATCAGGTTGATGAGCTAGCAAATGACAGAACTGAAAAAAGGTATCTAATACTAAAGCAAAGATTTTGAAGAGGTGTTAATTAAATCATGTGTTACTATAGGACAAGATAATTCATGTGGCTACATTCAAGACAAGCTAACCAATTTTAATTCAGTACACTGTTGACTGAGTACACATGATGACTAATCACGGAATATTCATCATCATCTTGGAGTTTACACACCTGCCCATCTTTTAAGAAACACCATAATTTCCCCCACTCAGAATATTTAAATAATAATAAAAACAAGCAATTCCAGCATGACAGTGAAAAGAAAATGTGTGGATTGACAATTGCAATATCCAAGGCATTGTAGCCAATCCAGATTATCAGGGATGACACCAAATTGTAAGCAAAACGAGTACACATTGGAAACTGCTAGCCAAACCAGCAGCAACAAAACAATATATAAGATGTTCAAGATGTGTTAGATAGACTCGTGAAGCAAAATCTTGGGCAAAAATGCCATGCTAGTGCTCTTTAGTTGAAAAGAGCAGATGAATGAGCCACCTTTTAATAGTTTAAGAATTACAAGACAGCTCCACCCAAGAGGAAGAAAAGGAAGAGAGAAACAACAGCTACCCTCACGTGAGCACAATATCATCCAGACGATATTTTAACAACTTCCAATTCTATGAGGCTAAAAAAGCATAGAACAGACCTTTTCAGCTATTCTCATTACATAGATGATGCTTTGTTCTAAGAGAAAGGAAAACGAGCAGTGCGGTAAAAACACACACATTACATAAAAAGTATATTAAAAAACAGACAGCTATTCTCACGTTCCTGTTCCACACACACATGGGGGGAAGGAGAGAGAGAATGGGGAGGGAGGGACTAACTCTGTATTTCGGTAAGATTTTGACAAACTAGTAGTCCGTCTCCTTCCCTTCACTATATTTCTCTTGCTTCCAAAGAGATTATAGTACCTTTATCCATAAATAAGCGCTTATTACATATAAAAGATATTAAAAAAAAAAAGACCTTTTCAGCAATTCTCATTTTCCTGCGTTCTAGCTCCTCTTCCAAGCGCTTGATTTTGTTCCGAACCTTCTCCCCTCCGTCATTCAATTTCCGAGCCATAGTTGACAAGGTGTGTTTAAGTCTCTGAATAGACTCCCCAAGGGCGTGATCGCTCAACAGTTCAATTCCGTCTTCCGATGGATATTGCTGATCGGAGCCCATGTCTGAGTTTTTCCGGGGATGAGCTTCAGAATCGGCGACGCTTGTATCAGCCTTGACGATCATTAAGGGTATTGGCTCATCGTCGTCTTTGCTGGTTAAGAGCACATTCCAGTCAAGTTCCAGTGTTCTATTCTGGGCTTTGCTTGCATCCTCCATGCATTGAACGCTGAGAATCTTCCTCCGTTTCGCCAAATTGAGCTCACAGTGTGAGTTACTGGACTCCTTTGCTCACACTGAATTCGTGGGCCGAAAAAGGGGCTGATTGAGCGAGGGGAAAATGGAGAAGCAGCGATGCCAAAGAGTGGGGGTGGGGTCGGGTCTGAAATTGGTATTTAGTCGGACGTGGTGCATAGACCTGTACGCGGCCGGGTTTCGCGTTGTTGGTCGGATATTTAATACACAAGCATGAGAGCTTCGGCATCATCCTAAACTTTATTTTTTTTTTGTTTGAAAATTTTGCCCAGTCCAATTTTTCCTTTCGGATCCGGGGCAAGCCCAGAATCCGAATGACCATGTATAGCATTACTCTCCACATCTTAAAAAATGTTTTAAGGAAATCCGACATTTATTATTCACATATTCTGACTTTTGCATTTAGGAAAATAAATAAAAATTTATTGTTTATGCTTTATAAATAAGGAAAAAGTTATGTTGGTTTCCAATTTTAAATGTGTATTTGTCGGATCATCTGAAAGGTATGACAAACCCATATGAAAATTAAGTTTCAATTGAGCAATCAAAATTAGATTTGAGTTTAATTATGCTCTACATATAAATACGAAAAAGCGTCAATCATGCTCTACAAAACAATATCTTCAGTATCAATATTAATACCGGTATTCAAGATCTCATTATTAAATAAGATTTTTTTGTCCGGTTCTACTATTTTTTCTTAACAATGTGTTTGTAGGAAACCTTTTTCCTATCATTTTTTTTTCTCCTCTTCTCCTATTATGAAAATTTGATTCAATTTTTTTTAATGAATTACCTTACTTAACTTATTTGAATTAATATCTCATTAATATTACTAGAAATCATCTATTTTATTATACATTTATATGTCATAATTTATCTTTCCTCATATTATTTTTTAAAAATTGTAATCAACTTCATGACTATTCAATTTAGTCTTCTATATTATTCAATTTAGTCTTCTATATTCTAGTCTATACTGTTGGTAACATCCAATAATGACACATGTCACCATTAGCAAAAATAGAAATAGAAGACACCATGTGGCAAATTACAAATTGACTATCTCTCAATAATTATAATTAATTTATTATAATAAATATAATTAAATTGCGATACTAATTCAAAAAATAGTAAATTATACTATTATAAAGCATCTTATTTAAATTAATTTAGTTTATTATTTTATATTATCACCCTTTTTTGCAAATTATTTTCTTAAATAATAATTTGTTTGACAAAACTTCACCATCAATCAATTTTATTACATCAAATTAAATTTGTATAATAATACTTTCTAAACTGAGTCAACTTAGATTTTTTTTATTCATATTCACTAAAATTTTAGCTTCTTAACAATTAATTAATTTTTTAAAAAAATAATTAATATAATATTGATTATGATAATTAATTATAGAAACTAAAATGGAATAATATGAAATAATTTAACATTTGAAAATTCAATTTACACAATAATTTAAAAGTATTATGTCTTATAGTTTTACATTGGAAGTGGGTAAATCCAAAGTGGTGCAATCCCCATATTTTCGGATACCTAAACCCGAAGTCAATAAGGCAAAACTAATAGTAATTAGTGACAACTTAAGTGTAATTAAAAATAATTCTAGGGTAATAATGACACACTTACTTAGAGAACTATCCTCCAAAAATAAGGAACTAATGCCTAGAGGTCAAGATTCTAGCTCAAAAAGTAGCTCTAGTCAACAACAATAAAACTAAGATTTAATTAATAGTCAAGAATTATTAATCTAAAAAATAGAACAAGATCTTCGAAATTAGAATATACCTAAGATACCCACTAGTCAAATTTATCAAAAATCAACATTTGATTTCTTTCTTGATTTTATAATGGTAACATGTGAACATGATATAAATATTAACAAATCTTATGAGTCGTTACCTTCTTTTTCAAAACTAATGATAGATTACCATAAAAGCCAAAAATATAATTACATCCATATAGGACTAATTCAAGTAGCTGCAAAACCTCTCCATAGATTAGGGATAGACAGTCTTGTCCTTATAATACTAAGAGATATAATAGCAATAACTTTCAAAAATTCAATATTAGCTTGTCTTCAATCAAATTTTTGTAATGGTCTAGTATATTTTAATTGTTTTCCAAATTATACAGTAAGCCTCAAAGATCCAAGAATTTATGATTTCTTAAGTTTAATAATTAAAACAAAACATGGTGGCTGGTTAGAAGGAACTAGGCATGTAGATGTAATATTTAGAATTCAATATAAAGTCCTTAAGACAAATTTCAATATTAAAGCTTTAAAAACTTTACCTCCAGGAGAAATTGTCCTAATAGAAGCCAATACTCAAAGTTCCTTAGTTTTAACCCTAAAAAAGTTAAAACATAATGAAATTTCATTCATAGAAGAATGGAATTTACTAGAACTTATATCTCAAAAAATCGAAGAAAGCTCAACGATTAGTCAAATAATAGAAAATCCCTCAAGAGATGTATCTTTAAGATTCAATAGAAATCCAAGATTTAGTACCATATCAAGATGTCCCAGTTCGTCTAGTTCTGCCCCTAGAAGTTCAATAGATTAAATAGATCTAAGCTTAAGAAAAAGTTTAATTAAAGAAATAGATGAAAAATTGGCAAAACTTCAACGAATAAATTATAGTTAAAATGTTCCAGAATCTCATTATAAGGTAAATTATCCTTCAACTCCAGAACCTACATCTCCAACATATTCAGAAATGAAAAACCAACTTAATATGGTAAAAAAAGTTTGATGTAAATGATAAAAGACTTCAAGATCATTATTATTCCCCAAAAAATAAAGAAAAACGTGAATGGTATATCTCAAAATTCCCTATTGAAACCAGAAAACAAATAAAAGAACTTTACATCAAAATATTAGAAGAAAAATGTCAATATATTTACTTTTTTAATTGGTTGAAAAAATATTGCGAAAACAAAAAAAAATAGAATATCCTTTCAAAAGAAAGCTCTAGCCAAAACTTCAAAAGGACGAAGATAAAAGTCAATCAAAACTCCAACAGGAAGAAAACACATGTCAGCCTAGCCTGGAACCAAAAGTAAAAGTTAAAGAGATCAATAATCATCATAATGTCAATAATTCAAATAAAGAGACAAAACTTTTGTCATCTTTACTAAAAGAAGAAGTCGAATTGTCAAAAGAAAAAGATGACATAACCCCAAAAACATATAGTTGTCCCTTGGAACCTAAAGATAAGGCAATCGAAGATCAAGAAAAAATAATTCAAAATAATATTAAACAAGTAGAAAAGGTTAAACTTCAAAACAACAATTCAAATCAAATCCTTAGTACCTATGTTGCACAGACACCGATACGCAGATACGGGAAAACGCAGACACAGACACGGGGATATGGCATTTTCAAAAAATACAGGACACCGACACGTGGGGGATAAGTGCAAATAATAAAAATATAGGAGTATATTTGTAAATATTATAAAATATTGTAAATATATACTGTAATTATTATTTTTTCATATGAAAATAAGTACTCATAATATTAAATAACAGGGCATAACAAATAATGAGTTAGAAATCAAGCTTGACATGCATGTTGAAATAAGGAATGCGTGTCTGAACTTTTTGAAATTATGGACACAGCCCCAGAATCGAGCTTGACACGCATGTCAAAATAGGGAATGGGTATCCGAACTTTTTGAAATTACGAACACAACCCTAACACGTTTCATGTTGGTGTCGATGAGTGTCGATGTCGGAAACAACATCGACACGCGGATACGGCTGTTATATGAAGTGTCGGTGCATCGTAGCTTAGTATAAAATCCACCCAACTAGAAAATCCAAAAAATAGTTTAAATCAAAATCCTAAAAATTCTAAAAATAAATCAAAATTAAAATAACCACTAGATAAGACTTGTTTAATAACTCAAGAAGATATTGAAATTCTTTTGTCCAAAATCCCTAAAGATGTGCTTCAAGAGTTAAAAGAAATAAAACAAAATGAAAACTCAAAAGTAGAAACTTTAATAAAGACAAAAGATAACAAAAATGCAAGAATTAGTAAGTTTGGGCTTGAATCTCATGCCCAACCCAACCAGCCAGCAACAAAATCAAAAGAAAACACAATCCAAGGCCATAACTCTCTCAATCCAAGTTTGCCTAGCCCAAGACCTAAAGTACTACCAAATAAGCCAAAAACTTTCAACCATTCATTAAGCTTAGTCGGCCAAAGTACCATAGCAAAAATGACCAGCCAATTTTTTCAACAAAAAGCCAAAATAAGGCACAAAAGAGTTGAAAAGTCAAAAGAAAAAATAAAAGAAGCATTACAACACGTACTACCTTGCATGGAAAATCAAACTAGTCCATGCATGAGTAGTTTTCCTTCAAGATTCAATATCAAACTACCCATTAACAATAATAAAAAACATGCAGCCACAATACAAGAAATAAATACAAAAGACAAATGGTACCAAGAGGAATCAAAATTAGAAAAACTTTTAATATCTCCTTTACTCCTCACGATTAAAGAAGAAGAAAATATAAATAAAATTTTCAAAATTACAACAAGTAGCAATCAAGCTCCAAAAAATATAGAACCTTTATCAAATATTAATGTTTTATCCAAGGATCCACAAATTCAATAGAAAATAGAAGAATTCAAAACTCTCTATGAAAAAGATATAAAAATCCTTTTAGAAAAGATATATAAATAATACTTCAAAAGTTAAAAGAATTAGAAAAGAATAAAAAAGCAAAAGAAAGTAACTTTGAAATGTCAACAATTGGCCAAAAAGATAAAATACAATACGAAAAATTTTACAATAAGATCGTTCCATGTAAAACTAGTCTAATGCCTAAAGTAATAAATTATAAGTCTAAAATAAAAATTTTCAACAAACAAATAAATGAAAGCCATGCACAAGTAAAATCAAGTTACCAAAACATCAACTTCATACCAACAACTCTTCAAAATAATGACACATGTCTCTTCCCTAAACCTTCCAAAAGTAATAAAGTCTAAGAGAAGAATAACGTACAAGACATAAAGAAAACCACTTTTCAATTCAAAAGGAAATATGAAGATCATAAGTCAGCAACCATCTTTACTCCACAAAAGGACAAAATAGAAATATTAGTAAAAAACCCAAAAGGAAGTTACGGAAACCATAAAGAAAACTTACATTATGGACATATATCATTCAATAGCAATACATCTTCAAAAAATTTAAATTTTCTTAATAGATTACAAAAATCAAAACAACAAGGGCAAACCTCTTCAAATAAAACAATTTGTAGAGATCATCTTCCCTTAAAAGAAATTATTCACAAAACTTGTATATGGGTCTGTCTTATTCAAGAATCTCTAGAATGTCTAGAACCTAGACCTTCAAGATCTTATGAAAACCTTCCAAAACCTCATCATCAACATATTATACATATTTTCAAATTTACCATTTCAAAAGCCTATAAATACTTACCTTCATGCATAAAAGCTTTTCATCCAAAAGTTTCCAAAAATTTAGCATCTTGCAAGAGCTTTCCCATAAGTTAATCTAGTCTCAAAGCCCAAATGAGCCAAAAAGCCTCTTCTTCAAGCTATGATTATTTACAAAATCCTTATACTTTAAGAACTATATCTTCTTTATCATATTCAATATTTGCAGAAAATTTTCCTTAAGAACTTAGAGAAAATATTTACTTGAAAGCCCAGTAGTCTGCTCTATCAAAACAAGAATTTATCTTTGATTTCTTATCTTCAATATCAAAAAATCTTTATCCCGGAATGACCATTTCTTGGGATGATGAATATGTTTGGGAGGAAGAAGTGGTAACTTGCTCAAAAATTAATCCACACTGCAAAAGAGTTAACTTTTTACATTTTTCATGCCCTTGTAATCTTGCCTTTAGCATTCCTTGTGTCAATATAGATCTTGACTTCTTCAATAATCTCTATATTAGCAACCAAGAAAATCCAGTTATTATAACCCCTCAAACCCTCCTTGACTATGGTCACCTCAGTCAAATAATCTTTTTCCATTCTCAACAGGCTAAGAATTTTGGAAGAAAAATAAAATTTTGTGTTCAAAGTGCTTTTTCTAGTAACATTGTAAAAACCCAATATATTCAGTTACTGATCCAAAGTATTTCCCCTGATTGGACCCCTTTAGGAAAACTCATTCCTACTCATCATTATATAAGGATTTCTACTTTTCAAAATCTCAAACTAGATTTAATAGAAAATCAAAGGCCATGGCCTTGTCTTAGATCAATTAGAGAACAATTTTCAACAGCTAGAGCAAGAAAAATAGCATAAAGCCAATTTCAACAATCTATGCAGGCTGGTACCAATTTATTAGAAGCAGATTTGTATCAACAAATTGTGACATATGAAGACCATTTTCTAAGAATACCTCCCAACTATGAAGTATTATCCATCCTTAAAGGACCAATTCAAAAGGAATATGAAAGATAATAGCACTGATATTTTAATGGTTTCCATAATAATAGTGATCAAGATGAAGATGCTTAGTCCAAGATCTCTATTCAAAATCAACATTATTACCACCTATTAAAAATCCAACTCAAAACTTACTTCAGGCCTGAATATTAAGCAAGTTTGACAAAATTTCAAGTCCAGAGCTTAATTCAATAAAATTTGAAGTCCACAAAGCATATTCAAAAATATTTTGAGATTTGAAGATAGAATTCATCATTAAAGCGGCTGTTAACTTTTCTAACAACTTTTCAAGATTTTCAAGATTCTTTGACAAAAATAAGACCCACTTTATCAATAGTTTACAGAAAAAGTCAAGCCTTATCAAGAACAAAATTCAAAAATGCGGATGAGTCTAGATATCAAGCAAAATCAATAAATTTTGAAGTCCATAAAGCAAATTAAAAAATGCTTTGAAGTCCAAAGATTCTTCAATTGAGTTCAAGAAATGTTTGAAGTCCAGAAGCTTTTCAATACTATGAATAAATGTAATATCAATTTGTAAGGCACAGCCCATTTCTCCCATCAAAATTTGTAATAGCCAAATGGCCTATCTTTCAATGTAAAAAACTTTGTAATTCCATACAGCCTTATGCCTTTTGTAACCTTTCTTTTCCCTCAAGAATTCTCCCAATAATCTTGTATCAGACTTCAAGCATCAATAAAATTTTGTAAGTTTTGATCTTTCTCAGTGTGCTTCTATTGTTCAATTTATTGTTTACATCATGGTTTTTACAGTGCCATCACCATGCATGTTTACATTTAAAATTTCTACATTGTCTTTTACTATTGTTTTCAACATGAATGCTTTATTTTCAATATTTGAGAGAATAATCCAGAGCTCCTAAAAGCAGCTCGGCCCACTTGGTATTAGAGCCTTGTGAGGGGAGTGATAGGTGCCTAATTATATGCGTCGGAGTTACTATAGAAGAGTTAATAGTTACCTAAGAGGAGTCAATAGTTACTTTGGTGGAAGCCAAAGCCTAGGATTTTATTTTTTGATATTTCAGAGAGAACACCCGTGCAATTTAGCTATGCAACTTTTCTGATCTACTTTCTGAGCTAGAGTCTTGACCTCTAGGCATTAGTTCCTTATTTTTGGAGGATAGTTTTCTGAGTAAGTGTGCCATTATTACCCTAGAATTATTTTCAATTACACTTATGTTGTCACTAATTACTATTGATTTTAGCTTACTGATTTCGGGTTTAGGTATCCAAAAATATGAGGATTGCACCACTCTGGATTTACCCACTTCCACGGGACCACTTAACGTGCCTCTCCTTGGGCTTCAAATGGCTGATCAATGCAGCTAAGGAATTTCAACAAAGTTGCACAGCTAAACTGCACAAGTGTTCTTTTTGAGGTATCAAAAAATAAAACCCTAAGCTTGGGATTCCACCAAAGTAATAATTGACTCCTTTCGGGTAATTGTTAACTTTTCTATAGTAACTTTGATACACCTAATCAGGCACCTATCACTCCCTTCACAAGGCTTTAACACCAATTAGGGCGAGCTGCTATAAGAAGCTTTGGATCATTCTCTCAATTATTGAAAATAAAGCATACATGTTGAAAGCATTTGAAAATAATACAGATATATTTGAAAATAAACATACATGGTGATGGCATATGAAAACCATGATGTAAATAGTAATAGAAAATAATAATTAAATAGCAGAAGTAGATTGAGAAAGAGAAAAACGTACAAGATTTTATTGATACTTGAAGAAGTTTACAAGATTTTTGAGAAAAAATATTAAGGGAAAGGAAAGGTTACAAGAGGCATAAGGCCATATGGAAATACAAAGTTTTTTGCACTGAAAGGTAGGCCGTTTGACTACAAATCTTGAAATTAGGTCGTGCTTTACATATTGATATTATATCTATTTATAGTATTGAGAAGCTTCTGGACTTCAAATTTCTCTTGAATTTGTTGAAGGAATCTTCAGACTTCAAAGCATTCTTGAATTTGCTTTATGGACTTCAAAGTTTATTGATTTTGCTTGACATCTGGACTTATCCAAACTTTTGAAATTTTTTCTTGATAAGGCTTGACTTTTTCTATTGAATTGATAAGATTGGTCCCACTTTGTTAGGGAATCTTGAAAATCTTGACCATTAATCAAAGTGGATGGGATTGATCCCACTAATTTCAAAGCAGTCGTCTTCATTTTCTTGAAATGCTAATTAAGTTTCTTCGTCTTCATCACTATCTATTTGTGACAGTGTTTCTAAGAGCTTCTTCTTAAATTCTTGTTTTGAAGATATTTCAACTATTTGAGTAGAAAATTTACTTTTTGAAGTTAAAAAGTTACTCAAACTAGGAGATATAGCTCCCATTTGAGGATTAATTTTGAAATATTTTAAAACTGCTGAAGAATCAACAAGTTCTATTTTGAACTTATTCCACTATTTGATTTTAAATTCTCTTGCAAGACTAAGAGGACATGGATTAGGATATTCCTAGATATAGGTATAATCCCAACAAAGGATTCATGCTATTTTGAAGTTGACACAAAACAATAAAAGTTTATCTATACTTTGATTTATTTTAGAAGAAAATAGATCAAAGCTTTCTTGAATTTTGACATCAAAAATTTGTGGAATAGGTCCACATATTTTAAATCATTTTGAAAACTAGGCTGGTAAGTTTTTTGAACAAGTTGAAGAAAATTGAACAAACCAAGAATGAGCATAATTATTGTAAAACAAAATATTGTACCAGGCTTATTTATAGTCTTCATAATTATATCCTTCTGGTTGAAAGTAAACTTCAAATTTTTTGTAAGTAAAGAGAGAAGAGAGTTTCCAATCACTAGGATTGAGAACTTAATGTATTTTGATTGTTGAAAATGCAATTTTATTTGGACTAGTGGGGTCAGCTTTATGAGTTAATTCTATTAACTGAGTTTGTATCAAAATTAGCTCATAAAACTCTTGAGTTTTTCAAAAATCATTTGGAATATAATTCCAGTCTTGAGGTAGAACTTTTTGAGCAGTTTCCCTTGGTGAGGAGGCTTTTTGAAAGTCTTCTATAATTACTATAGAAATTTTGATATCTTTAACAACATACCCAATATTTTGGGTGTATTCAAATTTTGAGGGTTTTAAAGAAGAAAAGGGAGAAATAGAAGAAGTAGCAGCCTCTAGATAGTTTCTTAGAAGGGTTGGTATTGAGCCAAGGGTGACAAATCTACTTTGTGTGGGAAGAATTGTGGATCCTATTGAAAGTTGAATTATTAAAGTGCTAGATGTTGTTGAATTGGGGGATTTCATGGCATAGTCTGCTATGGTTTTCTTAAGAGAAGGAGTGGAAGGTCTCATGATGCAAGTATAAGAATGCTATGTAAAACTTGTTGATGTAATGTTGAAATTATGCATTTTTTTTATAGAAGGATCATGAAAAGACATAATGAATTTAATATAAAATTTTTGTAAGAGTGTTGATAGTAGGAGAAGATGCTGGAGAATATAGGTAAATTTCTCTGTAATTTTGTAAACAATCATTTTTTGTAATATCATTGCTTTCAAAATCAGAGTCCTTTTGATCCAGATAAACCTTTTCTACTTCCTCTTGAGGTTCTTCTTTCTCTAACTCAGACGAATTGATTAAAAGTTCTTGTAATTGTAATTTTAATTCATCACTAATTTTTTAAATTATTGATTTTTTATTTCTACTAATATGACCTGGATAACCACACTTATAGCATAAAGGAGGGTTTTGACTTTGAAAATCCTTTTCTTTTGTTTCTTTTGATTTTCTAGTTTTTCTAATTGTTTTATAATATTTTTTTATTTTCTTTAAGTTTCTTTTTTCTTTTTATTGAAGGGGCTTCTTGTATTGGTTCGTAGTCATATTGTTGACAAAAAGTTCCCAATTCTTTTTTATTAATTTTATTTTCATTCTTGATTCTAGCTTTTAATTTTAGATCAATATAAAGAGTTAATCCTTCTTGATTTATAACATTAATTAATTGACTATAAGTCAGTTCCATCTAAGGAATATTTCTATCAAATTCTTGATGTAAAATGTTTCTTACTTTCTCAGCAAATTGGCTAGAAAGTCCTACTATAAACTTCTCTTTCCAATAAGTTAGATTACAGTATGGTCTTGTAAAGATTCTTGATAAAAATATATCCTTATACCATCTAAAATCAGATAATGTTAGACACTTGAGATTTAATAATGCTTCAAAAGCTCTTTCTTGAATTTGAGAGGGATTTCCTATAAAATATTTTATTATTGCTTCTATTAATGTATTGACAATATCAGGCTTTTGAACTACATAACCATTTACTACTTCTAGTTTTACCATATTGAAAACTTGATTTCTATCATAGTTAGTGAAATAATAATCCCACTAACCTTTTAATTGACCTGAAAATCCTGCTATTATTAGATTAGTTGTTTGAGTTTCATTATTGCCTCAAAATTTATAAGCTGTTGTTGCCATAGTGATATTTTTTAGAGTATTGATAATTTCATATTCACTTTTGCCATCTATATTCCATTTATGAAGTTCTTGACCATCATATGAATTTTTCTAAAATTGATTTTTTTCTTCATATTGAATATCTGGAGGTGTGGGTCTTGAATAATAGTTTCTAGTATAATAATTTTGATTTAAAAGTCTTCCTTGTCCTAAAGGTTGTCTTACATAACTTTCCATTTTATTGATATATTGATTATTTAAAAATTGATTTTTTAATTGTTCTATCTTGGTAAGGGTATTTATATTTTTCGAGGGCCCTTCATTCATTGTTAATTTTTGAAGTTTTATATTAATTTCTTTTAATATTTCTTCATTATCATTTGATTTACTTAGCTTTATATCTTTTAACACTTTTTGAGTCATAGTAAAAGGTTTAAATAAAGGTTGTTCGAGTTTTGTTTTATCTTTTGAATTTTATGGATTTTGAAGAGAAATTTGATTCATAATATTTTTTATAGATTCTTCTAAATTATCTAGTTGTGTAAATGTGGTGTGAAGAATTACATTTGAATAATTATGTTAATATTGAGCATTTCTTATTTGTTTCAGACCTAAATTATCTTGACAATCCATTTTGGATGCTCCTAATTTGAAAGGATAAGCAATTATTGATGATTCAGTATGTGTGAGTTTTATTTCTTTTAAAGAGGGATGGTTTCCTAGTATTATTTTATTGGAAGATGTTTGCGATTGTTGTTTTGATATTTGAATTATGTTGATAATGAAGTTTGGTTGATATGGAATGATTTCTTTACATAAATTTATATTTTGATTTACTAAAGTTTGTTTGTCTTTTT
>JANHAO010001584.1:0-32251 GCA_026873985.1 Saraca asoca
GTAAAAGTAAGATAAAAATCACAAACTAACAACTAATTAAGAGGTGATATTCATCATTTTTATAGGTATATTTTTCACTTATCAGCTAGCTGGGGCCCAACCTACCTGGGTATTCAACCTAACAAATATACATTGTCATGCTTTGACAAATATACATTGTTATGGTTTACAAGCTAAGGCACATCTGAGTGACCTACTTGGGCATTCAACCTGACAAATATACATTATCATGTTTGAGAAATATTTATTGTTATGATTTACTAGCTAAGGTGCATTAATGCAACCTATTGGGCATTCAATTTGATTGATGTTTATTAAGCCATGGTTTGCTAAATGCATTAATGCGACCAATCGGGCATTCAATTTGACTAATGCTTATTAAGCTATGGTTTGCTAGTTGAGGTGCATTATGTGACCTACTAGGTGACAAGATTGCTAGCTGAGGCACATTCATGTTAACCTAAGTGTTATCATTTGCGACATACTGGGCATTCATCTCAACAAATATCCATTTATTCATGGTTTGCTAATAGAGGTATTATCAATAACCTACTGAGCATTCAATTATGGAAACTGAGAAGAATAAAGCTGAAGCATTATAAAGATTCATTAAAGAAAAACCTTTTTCAATGGGGTAAAAATTACACATGAAAGTTAATAGTTACATTGAAAATTAACTGGTTATAGTCATGGCCTAAGGAGTTTGGTGTTTAGAAGCTACGCTTTGGTGGGCTAGAGGCTCTAAATATGCGACGAGCAGGTTATCTATCACTTGATCTTCAGTGGTCTCCACGACCTATGAGTTGCTTTCTCTTTGAATCATGCCCTTAGCAGGAGAAACTCCAGTTGTGGACCCCATTCCCTTATTAGAAGAAGTAGCCTTCATGGCTTCCTCAAAGCCTTTTATGGTCTTAAGAACATTCTCATCAAAAAAGGAGAAGTCCATCTTCGAGTGTTGCTCCCACAAAGTGTACAAGAAGGAGGCAGAGGTTTCAGATATCACATTTTCTTCCACTTTTGCAACTAGCATAGTGGTCTCTACCTTAACCCGAATGAGTTCTTCTTTTTCAAGAACAACTTTATCCCTGGCCACCTCATACTTCTTCTCAACAACCTTAGCTTGATGCACTGTTGCATCTAATTCACCCTTTACTCTTGTTAGCTCTTCAACTACTTTATTGAGGTTTAATGTAAAGCTAGATATGATAGCCTCACAATTTGTCACCTCACGAGATAGAGCTTCCTTGGCTTCTTTTTCAGTGACCTTGACATTTCTTATTCTATCCTTCAGCTCTAATGCCTCAGCATTCATAGCGGCCAGGTCGCCCCCAAATTTTTCCTTCCCTTCTTCCTAACTTAGGAGCTCATCCCTTAGCTTTATTGCTCCCAGCCCTATTTGTAAAATGAAATAGAATGTCAAAAAAATATAATAAGTACATGAATTCATGGAAGCTTGTACATCCTTAGCTCATTTTCCAAGAGTAAGAATGAAGCTGAAGTTGTGAAGATGATGCAGAGAGAAACAAGAAATAGAAAATCAATAGTTTTATAGTTCCCCATATTGGATTTGCCCTTAGCTTCACTTTATGATAAAATTCTCTTATACTCGATCTACCAAGCTAAAAGATAGTAAAACCCATCTTACTGACTCGTGCCTTTAATGCTATAGAGATAGTAAAAAAACCCTTGTAGATGGTGGTAGGAGATTATTCCTCAAATAAACAAATGCAAGGGAGGTGAGTTGGGAGTAAGAATTTGGGGTAAGCTAGAATGGGCAAAGCTTCAGTTTATTTAACAATTTAATGATGTAAGGATGGACTAAGAGTCTAAGCTAGCATCAAGGTGATGGGTGCTAATGATAATAAATCTTAAAGGAGAATAAGCTATGTGGTCATCAGGGGAAGGAGCCATGATAGAGTAGCTCTTGGGGGAGCGGTATGTTTTTGCTATTCTCCTAAGCTCGTCAAGCCTAATGGTTGAAGAATAGTGATTAAATACCATGTGACCTAGAGACCTCTCACTCCTAGTGACCTGTTGACACTCAATAGGGTTTAACAAACCTTTCAGTGACCTTGCCACTCTTAGAGGCCACTTCGTTTATGGTGCACACCAACTTCTCACTCCGAGTTAAAGAATTAGACTCATTAGCACTCCCTACTTGGTGACCTCAACGTCTATGAGCTATAGGCATCTACATAAAAAGAAGGAATGGTTAGGTCATTGGAAGTAGACCATACCTAAAAGCTAAGACTAACAATGAGTTTCCTATGCAACAGGCCATACATGCCTCAGTTCACCATGCCTAAAACCCAGACCATTGAAAACATGGGGGGCGCGATTGACAAACCGATCAGGTCACTAAATCTTGGCAAACAAAAGGCCAAATCCTATGGTCTATAGCCCTAAAACCCACAGGCAAAATCCCTAGCAACAAACAAACACACATTACCGAACTAAACAACAAAATACCAAAAGCCTACAAAGAAAAGCATTCATGAAAAGTGAAAGCTTAAAGTCTAAGAAAGGTTACTACATCAAAGGAATTTGACAAGTTCTGAGAAGAGAACAATGAGTAAGGCTGGCCTTTGGTAATCAAAATCCAAATGCTCGATGGCAAACTTGATGAAACAAGAAAGCGGGAATGGTGGTGACTGTTTGAGAACTTGAGAAATAAGTAAGAGACAAAGTGTTAGTTTTCAAAAGTAAGAGGGAAAAAGGGTTTTCTCACTTTATATAGCTTGGATGGCCTTACTGTTTAATTTAGAGATTGATCAACTGTCCTTGATCTGACAGTCCAATGAATAAAAAGGCTCAGTCATCACCACATTGGCGACCATAGGAAAATGAGTGCATTTAATGTAGTAATGATGGTACAGGTAGACAAAACAATGGAATAAAAGTCTAAATGACGGCATGGCTGATCACAATCGCCATCTTTTACCAGTGACCTATAGCTCCCAGTCCATAGATCGCACTAAGAGCTGGGGGTTAATGTTGTGGGTATTTTTGGAACCATACAAATAGGCTAGTAAAAACCCATTGGATAGGCATAACTGATAAAGGCCCAGCTTAACCATGATTGAGGTTACATAAATAAGGCATCAGGTCACCAAATGTGAACTGAGGTTGCTAGCTAACAAGGGTCAAAGTAGCAACCTCAGGTCATTAAGGACAAGGTCTAGAGCATGCCCTCCTAGTCATCAATTTAGAGAAGGCCGTTCAATTACTTATTTAATAGGAATCTATTATTAACTATTGTAACCAATTTATGATTCATTTCGATTATGGAATACGTTATAACAACCCGGCTACTATAAAAAGGGGGTTGAAATCATTGTAAAAAGGGATGAGACAATACAAATAGAATACTAAAAACCAAGCAAAATATTAAGAAATAATATAACCTTGGACATAGGCCTTACATCTGGCTGAACCATGTTAAAAAGCCCTTAGTGTCCCCTGTTCTTTCTTTAATTTGCCTTCACAACTTGCAGTTTAGGGTGCTAAACTTAGGTTTGCTGATTTTAGACGTTAATAGAATCAGGCTCTAGCTGGTGAAGGTTGTCTTATCAAATGTCCAGTAATGTAGAGTCTACCATTTGACACTCACTTTTCTACTCAGATGCCAACTTTGTCCCCTGTTCCATGTTGCATCTTTGAGTGACTTATTAATCAACCTATACTTCCCCAATGCCCCCTTTTGTCAGAAATTCCATTAATAAATGAGGGGTGGCGATAATAGCTCTAACTTGATTTAATGATGGTTGTCTTAAAATAGCAATGTAGGCACTATTTGGGTTGGCCACCACAACAAATATAATGTCTAGCTTTTCACTAATGGTTAGGTTCCTAATGTCAATTGTAGAGTACTGTCCCCTCTACTTGCACTTGCCCTCCCATGAAACTAAATAGAACACCTATATAAGGCTTATACATACTTCTAAGAATATTCAAAGCATTAGTAATATGCAAATATAAAATATCGGTGGAACTTCCCTGATCAACCAATATCCACTTGATGATGAAGCTGTGCAGTAAGGCTAAAATCCCTACCAGATCATCATAATCCATTTTGATATCCCCAAAGTCTTGTTTAGTGAATTTCCTTTTTTTTCCTTCCACTACCATGACTATCCTTAAGTGCCTCTATCTAGTGTTATTGGAAACTTCCCCCCAATAAAACCTCTTGTGATTGTCTTGATTGTTCCTAAGACGGGGAATCTATCACCACCTGCCTACCTTCTGATTGACCAGGTTGTAGGGAATGCTCCCTTTCTTTATCTTCTTTCTTCCTATCTCTTGTATGAAACTTTCTATATTTTGGATGATGTCTTCACCTTATAAGTGCTTCGATTTCATCCTTTGAAGTAACACATTCGTTTGTAAGATGTTCATAGTTCTGGTGGAATTTCAAAATTTGGACTTATCTGGAGGAGGTACTTCCTACATTTCTATGGTAGCAACTTTTTTAGCTCAGCTACTCATACATCATATGCCATGCTACTAATTGGGGCATTTAACAATTCATATTTGTTAAACCATCCTCACGGGGGCCCTTTCTCCTACTCTGGAGTTCTGTCTCTAGGAGGCGCACTTTTTGATTGTGTATGTTCTACCTATCACCAAGCTATCTCAACTTCTTTTACATTGATGTACTTTTCCACTTGACTAAGAGTTCTAAAAGAAAGATGGTAGGACACTTAGCTAGAGAGAGGGAAAAATGACTCGAACGAAGACCTACATTAATCTGATGAATGGCCACCCCTTTGTTAAGAAATCTAATGTCCAGTGCCAAAGCATTAAAATGAGCTAAGTATTCTTTAAGAGTCTCTTATTGTCTTCATTGGAAGTTGATTAAAGTGGTTGAAATCTTACTTAAGGCTTAGTTAGTAGCAAAATATGTGCAGAATGCCTTTGCAAGCTTGCGGAAATTGTCAATTGACTATGGAGGCAAGATGATAAACCACTGTAAACTAGCTTTCTTGAGAGTATGGAGAAAGCTCTACACATTATAGCATCTAGAGCACTAAAGAGTAGCATTAACACTTGAAAAACTTCCAAGTGTTCCTAAAGATTAGTTGTCCTATCATATTATTTTATATACTTTGGCGGTTTTAAGTAAGTAGGCAAGGGAGTAGCCATGACAGCCATAAAACATGGGTGACTCTTCCCTTAGCAAGAGGACAATTACCTAGAGGTTTAGGTGAGGTCCATGGTGGGGTTCATTCGGTCATATGGTTCATGGGTGTGGGTGACATGGTAGCGGACATTGGCTATGTGTGGTGGAGTAAAAGAAACATTGGGGACCATTAGTTCAGTTGGGGTTTGGATTTGGGGGGTTTATAGGAACACGATGTGTGGGTTGGAAGGTAAGTGTGTAATGGTGATTCCCTACAAAGAAGCAGGAGGATACGTAGAATACATTGGTAAAGAAGGTAAAGAAGGCAGTAAAAAGTGGTGTTCAAAAACATGGGATGGTTGAACTACATTTGGTAAAGGTGAAGTGGTTGGATTAACTTCCTTGATAACAAGGCTTAGAGGATTGGAAAGTGGTAGAGGTAGAGTGGACTACCCTTGGGTGCTATGAAGAACATTGAGCTTCTCATTTAGCTAGTGAAGCTATCCCGCCAGAGTGTCATGCTTAGGTTTAGCTATAATCTGGCAAGCCTCCTTTACCATTTAGTCTTGGTAGTGATTGTCTCTTGCTCACTCACTATGGCAATGCTCGTCAGATGATGGAGCATGTGATGATTGTAGTTGAGAGTGGCAAGAAGTCATAAGTGGTTAGGAGAGCCATAGATAGTGCCAAATGAAACTCCCTTAGATTAATGTTGACCAGTGGTGAATAAACAGGCCAAATGTGACCTAAAAGTAGAAGAGAAGTCGCATGATGAAAATGGTCCTCCAAGTACACTCCAATGGTTAAGTTAGTATTTGAGTAGAGTTTCACTAAGTGTGTAAAAGATGGTTTTGAAGAGGGATACCTCTTGGTATTTATATATGCTGAACATGCCATTTAGCATGCTCTTGAGCGAATGGGGCACTACCACGTGTTTGTAGCACATTGGTAACGCCAATGAGAATCTCGCTAGATGGTTACTAATATCATATTGTTCATGTAGGCTTGATCATGCCTTTTGTCATGCCTTAGTTGAGTGGTTGGCACTTTAGAGATCTCAATTGACCTTGTGACTAAGGTCACTCAACCAAGTGGGGTAGCCAACTGACAAGAGGTAGCCTGTGCTAAATGCCAACTTCTTGCTTAGCTCCGACCGATCGACTATAGGTCGGATGACCATAAACTATGGACTATTTTAAGTTGTGTTACATGGCATTGAGGATTTTATCATCCATACAACTAAAATCCTATGCTCAACATGTCTGCAAGCAAGCATAAGCATGTGGTTGAAGCATTAACGTATATCGAGTCTCAAAAAACGTGCCACATAATAAGCTTCTAATATACATGGAGAAGGAATTTTTTATATAAGGAGAGGGATAATTCCATTTTATTAATATATGCCTTATTACATAGTTTTGAGTGTGTAGGGGGAGTTTCTAAGTCACCACACTTTGATTCCTAGCTTGTGCCACAGTGTCCACCTAGGTTATCAGATGTACTTCCTAAATAGCATTTTAAGCCAAAACCCTAACGGTACAAGTAAACATATTTTTTTCAAGTTAATATAAGGGCTTTTCTCCTGGGTCGAAAGGATTCTAATGCATTATCTCATATGGACATGAAAATAAAAATACAAGGAATGCAACCATATACTTTTCTACTTGCATTGGACAAATAATCTATGCTAAAATGAACAAATACCCCTAAAACAAGAAAAATTAGGAAAAATAATTTACAAGTGCATTTGCTTTCAAATTTGGACCACAGGGCCTCCTCTTTTATGTTGGATTTTTTTGTTGTTAAGTTTCGTTTAAACTCAATCATGTTTACTTGTCAAATTGGTTCACAAGGGTAGTTTATGACACCAATTTATGCTTATTTTAACTTATTTTCAATTATCAACAGGAGCGCTTAAATCTTCTACTTATTTTCTCAACTCTACAAATGGTGATTTACTTATTTGAGTTTTGGTAGTGAAGTTCTACTATATTCTATTGGGTGGTTAAACCAAGTTTTGAGCTTCATTCTATTTTATTAGAGACCTCCGGCTACCAAAATGCCATATATATTAGAGACTGTCGGAAGCATATACTAGCAAACAATTATATCCCTAAAGAGAATGGCCTTCTTCTCCGACAGGTTAATTCTAGAGGAATCGTTCATATGCTTAAGAACCCAACAGAGGACGGATTTGACTACAAACTTTGGCTAAGGACAAATAGGAGATGCTCACAAAATTTGACTTCGTTTGTGTTCTTCTTGGTACCAACATGGAAACAAAACCAAGATGCCATCTTGGAACAACTTTAGTAGGGAAGTGGTCATCTTTCTTATTCTAACAATCTTACTGTTTTTAGTGTATAAAGAAAGAAAGAAAGAAATATGTGCAAATATGCTAAACAAAAAACCAAAAAGAAAAAGAAAAAGAAATATGTTCAAATATGTATCTCCGTAACAATCTGTACTGTATTAATTGTTTTCTTTTCTATTTTGTACTATGACAAAGGTACGACTGACGATACTTTGTGATTTATTTATCTAAATATGAAAGCATCTAATAAATTCAAAGAACTAATAAGTACGAAAAGTATTTATTGATTTATATAAACTGCATTAAAGAGCCAATAAAATTTATACTTATGTTTGTTTGTGATGACTATAAAATTTGAAAACATACCAACATTAGGCTGTGATATTTTTGTCACTATGTCAAAAATTAGTATGTCAATATTCATAAAAAAACCAATGCATAAATCTTACAGTGCTGGTTGTTTATGAGGAACTGACGTAGATGTATGATAATAGATGTCGATTCTTACATATTAACTGATGTCTAAAGTCTAGACATCTTTACATAACATGCTAGTTTGTCTTCCTCACTCTTGTTTTGCTCTTCCTTGTCTAAAACATTTATCCAAAACCATTCTCAAACCTTTGTTACAATTGCTTTTGATTGTCTTTGCTATCTTTAATCTTTACATTTCAAATCCATTGATAATCGAGGTAGGGAACTTCATTCTTCTTACATTGTGTTTTTTTTTCCATTGCTAAGTTATATCAGAGTTTTTTTTTAATATTTTATCAACTCTGTACTTTGCTATGATTTATAATTTAGGGTTTAGCTCTTTTTCTTTTGTTTCTTATTTTCTTTATTGAGAATGATTTTGGTTAGAGTTTAGGTTTGGGCTGGTATGAGATAGTAAGAGATGATCATGCTTTATTTTCTTAAAGTAGCCTTGTAATATATACTTATTATTTATGTGTGATAAAATTATATACTTATCTCATTTCTTTTTATGTGTGAGAAAATTATACACACTTTGATAGCTTTGTTGCATAAAAACTGGAGGATTGTAATTAAGTTAAATGTCAAAAAAAGACAGTTTTAGATTCATTATGATTAAGTACATATTATTGATATTGAGATTGCATATAGGGATATATATTGATACTGCCTTATGTTATAATAATTAGAATATGGAAAATTTAAGCACATATTATTGATATCGAGAAGCCAAAACCTTAATTGAACTTAGATAGATCTAGAGTGATACTTATTTACACTAATATAATTAGGGTTTCTTAAGATACTCTTTAATCTTTGTTTTGATATGATGATGACATACTCCTTGAGTTATTATTTTATAAGGTTAACTCCTTTTTCTTTTTTTCTTTTACATAGACATATGGATCTTTCTTAGCATACTAATAAGAGTACCAAGGGTGTTACACTTATGAAAGAGATGACCTTAACGTGTAGAGGAGAAAAGATGAAAGTTGAGTTCAATGTTAATATAAGAGTTACATTAGAATTGGCAAGCACCAAAGTGCCAATCAATATTGAGCAGTGAAAACAAGTACCACAAGACATCAAGGAGAACATTTGGCAAGATATCTTGGTATATATTAATTATCTCCAATTTGTGTTTAAGATATATATAACTATTTTCTTAAAATAATTGTATATAAGTATAATCTATGTGCATGTTGTCTTGCAAACCACCTTTGATGTTGATGCAGAGAGGAGAAAAGAAGTCATAAAGCTTGTGGGCGAGTGGTGGAAGGACTTTAACAATTGGTTGACAAAGGATTACATCACTGTTAAAGGAGATGTGATTAAAACCCCTTAAGAAATATGACTTCCTCGATCAAAAAGTGTGGGATGATTTTATGGAGCAACAACAATTTGAGACTTTTAAGGTAAATTTGGTCATCTTACCTTATATTTTTTTTAATTATTATGAGTAATTTGACCATCTTATCAACTATTTTTTTTTTTGTAAATAAGGTATGAGTGTAGCCAATAAGGAGAGACAAGCAAAAAAAAAAAAAGGTATAAACATTGGCTATCTTGTGGAGGATATGTGAAGCTAGAGCAAGCTTTGGTAAAAGAAAAGCTAGTAGCTTCTTAGTTCAATTCACCATTTTCTTCCATATCTTGGTATGAATTATGGAAGAAAGTGAGAGTTAACACAAAGGGTGAACATATGAATGAAAAGAGCTAGATAGTTGTCAAGAAAATTTAAAGTTATTTAGAAGTGTTAATTACTTAAGTAATTAAAATTATAAGTAATCAAAAGTATTAAGTGCTAATAATTGTTCTTAATTATATGCCACAAGATTCTCTCACACAGTAACTAACCCAATGAGAGTTTACTCCATCCAAAAGGATGGACATATTAATAGTTGTATGGAACTTAAGAGCATCTCGGCTATATTAGGGGTTTGGAGGAGGAGTGGGTTTGAAGGCCTATTTTAGAGAATCATCAAAGCATCATCACGGATCATCTCTTTTTATGGAGTAGCTTTCTGTAAAGATTACTACTCGAGTGACACAGAAAGTGAGGGAGGAGACCTGAGTGAGATGGAAGAACTCTTTGAGTGAAAGATGGTGGCCTACCTTTAGAAGATGGGCATGTAACCACTTGTCAACCTTAAGGCTAATAAATAATTAGAGATAGAGATGCACCCTCTTCCTCTGTCAAGCAGCACAAAAACTACTTTGAAAGACTTGATCTATTCACAAAGCTACCAGAGGTAAATGACTATCACTAAAAACTTAAAGTTCCTTTATAATTTAAGTAGTTTCTAATGTTTTTTGTGATAAAAAGCATTATAAATTTTTCAATTTGGTTTTTTTGTCTACATAGGAAGGAGCCAAATGTCAACTAACTCTGGTGCCTAAGGACCATATAGTGACATATGGGAGGATTTTCCATGGCCATACCTTCCATTGCCAAGAACTACTGGAAAATTAAGCGAAGGTTATCATTGATACCCCATAGGATCAAACTGTAAAACTATCAATGCCAATGGATAACTTAAGGATATCAAGCTAAACAATTAGGATGTATATCGCATGGTTGAAAAGTTTGATCACTTTGATTATAGAAATATCATTTTCTATCTAATAAGTAATTTTTTTTGAAAGACCCAATTTTATTGTATTTCTAATATCTAGGTTTTATAATTTTATACATGTCAATGGGATAGGCATGGGTTTGTTAGCAGTGGTTAACATAATTTTTTTTAACTGAACCAATTTTTGTGATTTACACTTTAGTTGACTTGACATTAGCTAATTCAAATTTTGGAATTGATTTTAACCACTCAAGTCAGTTTAAAGTGTTTACGAGTGATTAATATCAATTTGAACTTGTTGAAAGTTTTTTTTTTGTTAATATTACTAAAAAATAGGACCAACAATTGCAAAAATAAAACTAAAATTTCAAAAGTTATATGTAAATTCTCCTGCAATTGTCATGACTCATATATAATACAGAGTTTCATACTAGTGAAAAATGAATTCGTAAAAATTATGCACTACATTGTGCATATTATTTGCTTAGCTAGATATGAATTAATAAAAATTTATTACACAATAACAATTATTATATAATTTCATAGTGTGCGACCAATTAGTAGTACGTTACACTATAATAAATAAAGACTTGTTGGGCTTGGACTTTAAATAATGAAAAAACACAACAGATAAAGGTTTTATTTAACTTTGGATACAATTTTGAGTGGTTCAGTTAAAAATGGTTAGAATTCTTTTAAACCATTCTTAATCGTAAACCAATTTTGTAAAACAAAAAAATCACCTATTTCAAACAGAGTCTAAATTTTAACCACTTTTAATTGCTTTATTTCATTTTAATTCGATCAATTTTTTGTGGTTTGATTCTTTTTTTGTTCAGCCTTACATGTCAATTGGGCATTTTACCAAAAAAAGAGTAAGTAGAAGTGGGGAAGGTTAGAGAGGTTGAGAGTAAGCAGACAAAGGAATCAATAACTCAACCAATTAAGCCAAAACAGCCACAAAAGATGCTTGCTATGAAACCAAGCAAAAAGTTATCTAATATGGCTAAGAAGATGACCTCTGAAGATTTTTTCCAAATTCATATGGATGTCAAGGTCATGGGTATTGAATATGAAATTTTCTTGATCAAGGACATCTTGCAATTTTGAGCCATGGAAAAAAATGAATATATCTAGCACCTAACTTTTTGAAATGTAAGTTTACATTTAATTTTCAATTTATAATTTTATTTATATTATATAGTTCAAGCAAAAGGTTAATTTTGAATTATTTTGTCTATTTATGAACAAAAAATATATAATTTTTTATACAAGTGTTACTCGAATTATTTTATCTAACTTTATTTATGAATAAAATTATTTTTAATCATTAATGTTTTCTATTCCCAATTAAATAATTTCATTTTATCAAAATTATAGAATAATTCAAGAATTTAAATATTATTTAATTGGATAAAAAATTCAAGAATTTAAGTATTATTTAATGGATAAAATAATTATCCTTTAGGTAATTTATTTGTGAATATTATAATATATTATCTAAAAAATAAAATGGACAAAAATAATTTAAAATAAATGAGACACGTTGTGTGGGAAATACATGAAACTTAAGATGGAGGTTGTCTTAAAAAAATTGACATAGAAATTAACAACATCGATTTTTTATTAACAACAGATGTACATTTCAGTTATATGACGCCTATTCTTACTAAAAAAATCAATGTCAAAAGTCTATTATTTATAAAAAAAATTTTACAAACCTCACTGTTACTCTTACTCTCTTGCTGGTTTGAAATCCTAGCTCTCTCATTCGTCATCTCTAGCGATGTGAAGGCACTCTCTCTCTTACTCTTTCATCGACCATAAAAGCTTTGCTCACTTTTATTCTCTCTCTCTCACTCTCTCTTTCTCTCTTAGTGGTTTGAATTGATCTTCTTCATCTCACACTCTCTTTATTTCTGGGTAACAACTATTTTTCTTCTTGAATTTTATTAATGATTAATATTGTGTGGATGAGATAAATTGTGTATTAATTATATTTAACTGTGTGTCCTAGTTATTTTTAAATTTTAGACCATGCCAATTGGAAGATGTAAGTGGGTTGTCAATGTGTGTGAAATATGTTAGAGGTGTGTGTGTGTATGTGTGTGGCTGTATTTGTAGCCATGGATTCACACTAAATTTTAGAGATACAACAATCATGATATCAACTACTCAAATCTATCTGAACAAAATGAGTCACAATAATGTATTATGTAGAAAATTAAGTTCATATTTGAATCACAACTTTGTAGTTCAAAAACTGATTTAAAATGGCTTGAAGTTAAAACTCTTAAGCAGTTGCCTATTTTTTCTGTGATCATGATCATGAATTATAGTTCAAAATGCTGATCATGATTGTGAGGCTAAAGCTTATTTTCGAAAAAGTTTTTTTTTTTTAAATTGAATTTTTATAAAACCATTTTAAACTATTTCAAAGCCTTTTCAACACTAAAATTTCACATTGAATTCATCCAAATTATTTATCATCTTGGTATTTGTTGAAATTTAGATTTAGTAGTTATGGATCATAGGTGGATGTCTGCTAATTGATTGAGTGAAGAATTTGTAAATGGGGTTGAGGAGTTTATTAGGTTTGCTATTGATCAACATGCAGCAAATAGTAATGAGTTAATTCGGTATCCTTGGGTGAGATGTTGTTGTGGTAAGAGAATAAAAGCCAAGAAATAAAAGATCATTTATTTATTTATGGCATTGATAAAAGGTGTACACAATGGGTATGACATGGTGAAAGTAAGTTACCTACTATCTCTAGTAATTATCAAGACAAAGGAGGGTATCAAAACAATGAAATTGATGTGGGTTTGGATAATGATCAGAGGATATGGTGCATGATGTTGTTGAATATAATTTTCTTGAGTGGTCACATATCCTTGAGAACTTGTTTATTGATGTAGAAAAGCATTTGTATCTAGGTTGTACTAAATTACACAGTTATATGTTATGTTAAGATTGTTTAACTTGAAAGTGGGGAATGGGTGGAGTGACAAGAGTTTCGAGGCCTTATTTGAAGTGTTGAAAGATATGCTTCTAGAAGATAATGAACTTTTAGATCATACTTGCAAGGCTAAGAAAATCATATGCCCGATAGATATAGAGTATAGGAAGATACATGCTAGCCTTAATGATTATATATTGTACCGAAAGGAGTGCAAAAGTTTACATGAGTGTCCAAAATGTGGGGCATCATGTTAGAATGATGTCATGAAAAATAAAAGGGGATTTGGCTAAAGTGTTATGGTATTTTTTCCAATAATACAACATTTAAATGCATATTTGCTAATGCAAGAGATGCTAAAAACTTAACAAGGCATATGGACCAGATGATTACTGATGACAAGCTTTGACATCCAACTAATTTTTCTTAATGAAAAACACTTAATTTATTGTTCCCTAAATTTGGGCTGAGTCATCGAACTTGACTAATGGAGAGTTTTGTAAGCCAACAGCCTAACCAACACATGACAAAAGCTATGATCAGACCTGCACGGACAATGTGAAAGCAACAATATCTTTGTGAGATTCCTTCTAATGCTACCAATATGCTGAAAACACATGTAGCACTCCATTCATCCAAGAGCATGTTAGTTGACACGTTTGGCACCTATAAATACTAAAAAGAATTCCTTACTCAAATCTATCTCGACTACTCTACTAAAATTCCGCTAAAATACTGACTTGATCACTAAAGTGTGCTCGATGAACCACATCCATTGTGTGTAGTTGACCTCGCTGTGCTTGCAGGTTATTCCTTAGTTCCACTTGGCTTCACTAATCAACTTCATCAGTTAAAGAGTTTCATTATTAATAAATATATCTAAATGACAAGAAAGCTTGAGCCACAATACTTGTCATGATATTTGCAACAAATGATCTTGGAACGCATGAGATCTTATATTCTTGCTAGATATTAAGACCTCATATAAAATCATAAACTATGGGTAATTGTTAACATTGAGATCTTACTTTTTTTTTTGCTAAGATATTTTTCATTTATATGCTACTATAAAAACATATTTACATGTTAGTTATGTCACATGCCACGTCGATTTAGAGACTGACGTCTATCTGAATGATGTTATAGGTTAGAACAATCCAAGTTGACTTTTTATCTGACATGTAAAATAAGAAACAATATTGGTTTTTAATCTATAGCAAACATCATTTTATTTTAAAAATATTTGCATGTTTTTGTTTAATAAAAAACTAACATGAAGTAATTTTTTAAAAAGGTTATAATGTTAGCTAAGCTATGGAATCAATGAGAAAAACAACTAAAGGCATCAATTTTTCATAAAACACTAATGTCTTTTCTCTAAAAAACTGATTGAAGACTAAAGACGTCAATTCTTTATTAAAAGCCGATGTCTTTTACACAACTAAAGACATGGGTTTGTTATTAAAAGTCAATGTCCTTTCTACCACTACAGATATCAATTTCGTATTAAAAATTGATGTCTTTGTTCTAAAAAAAAAATTATACTACTAGATATATTTTTATAGAAACTTGTTGATAGTTAGATTTTTACAAAAACCTACTATTATTTACATTTTTGCACAAACAACCATCTAATCAAAATCTCTAATCACCCTACAGAATCTCAGTTTCAATAACTTCAAATATTTTATTGGATTAATGAAAAATTCAAGACATTAAAAAACTAATTAAAATATAAATATGTCAAATTAACAAGTCTATACATTATTCTATCAAATTGAATTGGAGAAATCCTTGCCATTAATCTTAAATTTTTGTCAATTTCTTCTTGAGTGTAAAAGGTTTGATTTCCTTCAAAAAACTGCAAGTTTATACAAAAGTAATATGTTAAAATTACATAGTTGCCTATTAAACATATAATTAAGTATAAACATCTACACTAAAAATTTTATAACTAGTTGCTTACATACAATAAACACATAATCAACTATAAGTATTTAAACTAAAAATTATATAACTAGTTGCCTACATATATAATAAACACAAAACATACTACGTATAAGTATTTAAACTAAAAATTATATAGTTGCCTATATATACAATAAACACATAATCAATTACCTTTAATTTTTCTTAATGTTTTTCTTTGGGAAGGTCTTCAACTCATATACCTTTACCATGATCATCTCGCACATAGAACTCTTACAAGTTGCCTTCATTATTCACCAGAGGTCATCCTAAAGAGAAAGAATGGGTCTCCTCAATATCATTACTCAGGCCTTCTTCATCCCTTTTATGAACAATTTTTCTCTTCCTTTCAAAAATTATAGATTACTTCTTATCAACTGGGCTTGTGATATAAAAAACCTTATTTTGCTTAGGATGCCATTATGCAAAATTCCCCCTCATAATCTTTCTTATTAAGATCCACCAATATGAACCTTAACTCATTGACTAGGATGCCATTGTTATTCTCAACCCATTTACATTAAAACATAGGCTCCTTGAATTTGATGTAGTTAAGCTCTTATATGTCTTCAATGATTCGTGATATGACATATTCACATATACGGGACTTTTATCTTTAGAATGAGAAACATTCATTGACTAAGCCACCAAAGTAACCTTCCTATTTTGTATAGTGCTCCTATCATCTTGTCCATTTGTGTAGAAATAATACCCATTGATGTCATATCTATGATAAGATAAGACCTCTATGCAAGGCCCGTGGTTAATCATTTTGTAGTCTTAGAAACATCATTTGGTGTTTGTCCTAATAAAAAACAAATTTGATTATGAAACTAAGTGATGAAGGAGCAGTTATGTTCAACTTGTACCCAGTGTTCATTCTTTCCATGATCTTTCTCTCTTGTAAGGTTAATATGCTCATCCAAGTAAGTCTTTACTTCTTCACTATTATATAGGATGTAAAAGTATGCTTGTGCTGACATAATTTATGACTGATGCTCACGACCCGAGTTGCCAGTATACCCTTACCTACAATTCTTCCCTTATGATGAGACTTGGGAATTCTAACAAATTTTAGATCTAATAAGTATTCATTACAAAATTGAACAACCTCTTTAGCTACGTAGCCTTCAACAATATATCCTTTAGGCCAACGTTAATTCCTCACATACCCTTTTAGGATTGTCATATATGACTCAAATGGGTAATCCACCTCAAATAAATGGTCCACAAAGTGTTATCTTTCTCACCAAATGAACAACTAAATGCATCATGATGTCAAAAAGGGAAGGTGGAAAATACATCTCAAGTTGACATAGTGTAATAGCAACTTCCCTTTGCAAGTTATCTAATTTCTCAAGGTTAACCACTTTGCTACATATTGCATTGAAAAAAAAAAACAAAGTCTAGCAACGGTGTCTTTCATATGTTTAGGCAATATTGATTAGATAGTCATAGGTAACAGTTGTTGCATTAAAGCATGACAATTTCAAATCTTTCACTAAAACAAGACTTTTGATGTTTGAAGAATACCCTTGTAGCACTTTAACACAATGTAGGCACTTACAAAAACTTGTTTTCCCCTTTCTAGACATAGTATAATAAGCCGGAGGCAAATACTTACATTGGCCATTTTTCTCTAGTGCTAATTCCTTTTGTATTGCCATTTCAATTAAGTCTAGTTTGGCTTTGACTTTATCCTTAATCTTACTTGGTATGTTTAAAAGCATTCTAATTAGACTATTATAAATATTTTGCTCCATATACATCATATTAAGATTATGTCTCACAGACAAGATTTGTTAATATGGAAGATAAAAGAATATGGACCACTTTTTCCATAAAGTCTTATCACTAGCAGGTGTATAGAATTTACCAAAGATGATATCAATATCTTTCACCTATTTATAAACTTGGTCTCCAATTAATGACATCAGAGTTTTCCTTCCTATTAAAGGCCTTTATTTGCGTATGATAATGGTGGGACTAAGGAAGAAATCTCCAATGACCAAGTTACATTACTTTCTTTCCATGCTTAAATTGAAAAGAAGATGTATTATTCTCACAAATAGGACATGCTTTTATGTCCTTTGATACTGCATTTAGACAGGTTTCTATAAGCTAGAAAGTCAATTATTACACAAAAGAGTAAGGCATGCAATTAAAAGGACTCTTGATGATATGCGTCAAACACTAGTACACCTTTATCCCACATCATCTTTAAGTCTTCAATAGGTGATGAAAAAAAGACATGTACATCGTTTCTTAGTTATTTGGGGCCCAAAATCATCAATGACATTATATGCTTGTGCTTTATAGATAATTAAGTGGGTAGATTGTAAATCCCTGATAGAATGGGCTATATGCTATATTTGCTACTGAAGTCACCATAAGGGTTTATTCCAATAGTACAAAGTCCAAGCCAAAGCTTTTTTGCTTCACTACCAAATTTAGGGAACAATGAATCAATATGTTGCTCAGGTCACCATAAAGGTTCATTCCATGAATACAAAGTCCAAGCTTAAAGTTTTTTGAATCACTAGCAATTGACCAAATGCTATTAGTCAACCAGTCTGGACCAAATCATGTGTTAGTTGATTCTAACTAAGGTGGTTGATCTTCTAGAGACTATAAGCTATTTTAGGTTGTATCATTTGCCTTATCCCTTTTGACGGGAAGTACGATCAGCTTACCTATCCACATTTAGCTTTCCCAGGCCAGTTGTCACCTTTACTGTCAGTAATGATGGTTTATCATCTTGAGGAACCTTGAGATTTGTAGTGGTTATATCCATGGCATAGATCACTATCCAGATTGTCCAAATTGGTTGACCTCTAATCATTGGATGTGTTTTATCTTTATATAAAAACCCTTTCAATCCCCTGGAAGGCACTTATGCTGACCTAAACCATTGCTATTGTTGCTATCGAATACATTGTGTTGTCTTCAACTTTTTCCATTGGTGTTGCTCTTTCAAATTCTAGCATCGCCTTCACAACTCCTTATAGGTAACTCCTATCTCTACTTCTATGGTGCTTAGTTTTATGTCTTTTCTTCTTCTTTTTTGAGTAATATGCCAACTACGCTGACTTTTTATTGGTGGCCACACCTAGGTCTATCTGTTTTCTTTTAGGTTGCATCAGATAGACTGATGCCTACCATTTCTTCGTCTTTAAGCTCTTTATCATGACTTTTTATCCCTATTCAACCATTTTTGTTCAAACATCCTTCCTTACTTTTGCTTCACTGGTTTTAATCATATTTATTTTCTTTGAAGGTGATCTTCATCATTGTGCTCATCCCCTTGATGTTCAATAGACTGGGTAACCTTATTGACCTATCATTAGGTTCTGACTTCTCACCTAACCTAGGGGAGTATACACTTGAAAGCATCATCCATTGTTTTGCTTTCCCCATTTGCACAATCATGGTTGAACGGTCTCGTGACAAGTATGAGAACAAATGAATCCATTTGATCAACGCTGCACTAAATAGCTTATAGTACTTTTATGCTGATGTCAAATGCATAATTGCTTATGCCAAATGGTGGGATCCTGATGTGATCTAGGAGCTAGAAAAAGTCTGCATCCATAGTGAGTCCATCAAGAGGATCACTTTTGAACTTGCCCAAGAGGATGAACGAGCATGCAACTATGACACTTTATCCTTTTTTATGTTTTATTAGGATGTAGTTAATCATCTTCACATCTGCCCTTATTTTCTACACTCCAAAAAAGTGTTCTATGAGCCTTAAATGTCTACTCCTCATAGCTGACTTGGAATGCTTGGGCTTTCCTTCTCTATTTTGAAGTTTTGAGTCTCTGACTCCAGCTTAACCCCCTATAGAATCTTTCCTTTTTTTTTTCTTTACATATTCCTTGTAGAAAGCCAGAGGTTGGGTGTAATTCCTTCATCACCCTAACCTAGTCTTTATGGAAAACATGCTTACTAGCATTCACACCTAAAAGCATTCTGTCTTCAAGGTTCAAATAGCAAAAGGGTTTCACCTATTTTTCCTTCAAGATGGTGAATTGCTCTACCTAACAAAATGGACTAAGCCTACTAAGCCACCTTGGGGATAGTTATTTGAAGATTTCTTAGTCAAAGACCAAGATCTTATCGTTTGGTTGCTGGCACTTGGACCATTCAATGCTTAATCCATACCTTATATGTGTTTTTCTTATACTTTCACTTTACTATTAGGCTTCTACCTCATTAATCTTTATTTTTGTTATTTTTAGATTACTGGTTAAACAATAAAGCCATAGAAATATGCCACACCAAGATGGACTTAAAGCATATGGTAGAGATTCAGGCATGGGCCTTAGCCAAGGAAAAACCTATAATGCCCTTGACCACTCAACTTAAGCCAGCGCTACTTGTGGATGTTACTAGTGGCTCCTCCTACTTTGATTGGCTTAAAGATGCTTCTAGATAGAGTAAATTGCTATTAATGAGGTAGTGAAAGGTTTCCTCCAAATATTTAAGCAACGGCAAAGATAGTAGTTCTTCTAAGGCACCTGCCTTTTCCTTAAAAAAAAAATCAAAGTGGAAGCCTGGTTAGAGTAGGAATTGATCAAGGCCTCTGAGGGGAGTGACCTATTGTTTAATACTATAGATAGTTTATGGTACAAAAACATCAATTATGGCATCTTCTTGCATAACCATCCATTTTTTTCCTATTGATAAGGATTGTATAGAAGAGTTCTTGCTAGACTATGGGCCTCAATGCCTTTTATAGTCTTCTACCACCTAGCTCTTCTACTTAACTACTGCCATTCTAGCTACAATACCAACCTTTGTAGGAGTGAAAGGGAACTGACAAGAACTAACCTTAAGGCCCCGAAAGAGCTGAAGAACAATCTTGAGGCCAAGTTGAAGAGGTGGCCTACCAAGACAATAGCATTTCAGATTTGACTAACTGCATTGCTAAGCTTGTAAAGGAATGAGATACCTTACTTCAAAAGAGTGAAAGCATGGTGAAAGAACTGGAGGTCGAATGAAAAACCTAGGAAGATAGCAAAGTGGCCTTCATAAAAGACTCTGGGACGCTCTGAAGGAGGCCAAAGAGCTTATTTTTCCTATACTTCACTTTGGATTTGAAGAAACTGTCCATTAGATTCAACACTTTAATCTTAATGTGATGCTTGACCTGACAAAGATTAGCTAGGACAAGACCTTGGATGAGATCTTGCAAGAAATGCCTAATGAAAAATCTTATTAGAGTAGCTTGAGTGATTACTATCTTCTTACAACTTTTACTTGGCGTTTTCTTCAACCACCTTATCGATACCTTGTTGCCTTTTTTTTTTTTTGTCTTTTTATATAGAATAGGCTAAATGACCATAAATTAATTTTGCTCACACATTACTTCTACTTATTTTTTGTATAATACTTGTTTACATATTTAACTATCTTTTGCATAATACTTGTGTGTGTGCCTTCACTCAGCTATCCTTTTATCAGGCTTGTCATTCGAATGGGGCCTCCAATGGGCCATTTCTATCTATTTTGCTAATCTTCTTTGCCCCCAAATGGCTTGTATTATTCTTTGTCTACCCACTCTTTGATCTTCAAAGCTTGCAATTACTGTTAACTTTATGCATCATGTTGATGCTGGGGAAGCTACTTAGTCTTTTTTGACACTAGTATGATGACTAGCTTGCTTGGAGATTTTCCTTTTTGAGGAACTAAGGCCACTCAGGGATTTTTCTTTTTTGAGGTTTTTTAGGATTCTCCTAGGATTTTTCCTTTTTTTAATGGCTTTGGAACTTGAGAGGACTACCATCCCCACCATCCATCTAGGCTCTTCTTGACCATTAGATTCTTATTCATCCTTTATAAAAGCCAAGTAGGTTTTCCTACTGATAATCTTTATACTCTGTCTTTACGTGACCTAGTTGTTATTATTTGTCACTCATTTCTCTATCACCCATCTCTAGTTCCTTGCTTACTTTTCTGGCTCTTGCTGGTAAATTTTCACATATTCCTTTTCTTGCCTGGATACATCGGGATCGAAAGTTTCCCTCTTGTAACTTTACTCCCCCGAGACCATACTAGAAAAGTTGGCTTTTTATTTTATTTTCTTACCATTTATTTTACCTTATCGATTTTTTACTTCTTATTTTACTTTTAGATTACAGGTTAACTTGAATTGTTACTCAAAAATGGATTCCCAATAATCAATAGAGACTTAAGCCCACACTTGAGTTAAAAAGAAGCCTATCAACTTGTTAGCCACTCGGACCAGGCTGATACTAGAGGTGATTGTTGTAGATGACCCATCTTCTCCTGATCGAGCAAAGCCTCCATATGGACATTCCAAGATATTACCTTTACAAAGGCAAGATATACCTGTTGAGGGTTTTTCCCAGTGTAAAGGAAGTCATTTTGATGACATAGATGATGAATATTAGGAGTTTCTATGTGGCCTTTCCAAGTTTGACAAGGACAAGCCTTAGGAGCAGATTTTGGGGGAGTAAAAGAAAAGTTAGGCCTCTCTAGGTTTTGATCGCACTTTCTTTTTACATATGTATGGTTAAGCCTATTGGCTTTTTAATGGAATAATGGATGAACTCTTGTGGGCCATAATATTTGTGAACTTTCACATGGTGTCTTTGTGTTCAAGCCTTTAACAGGCTCTATAATTAGTTTTTCATTGGCTTGTCAATCATCCAGATTTTTTTGATTTTTTTGCACATGTTTAAATGTCACATTTTGAGTTTTCATATTAGTATTGTGATGCATGTTTAGTTTTTTATTGTTGTCGAGGGACCTGTTTGCCTTTAACTTTGATTTATATTAAGGGATCTGCCCAGCTTGCTATATTTGCATCGATGGATTTGCTTGAACTTTGATTTATACTAAGGGATCTTCTTAGTTTTTTTATTTGTACCGAGGGATCTACTTGGGCTTTGATTTATATCAAGAGATTTGCTCAAATTTTTATTTGTGCTCAAGGATCTGCTCAGGCTTTAATTTATACTGAGAGATTTATGTGGATTTTCTATTTATTTGCACTGAGGGATTTGCTTGGGCTTTGAGACATATATGATGTAAACTTTCACTTTTATTTCATTGCCTTGAACACATGGTGTATCACTCTTAGTGATTAGACCTACATATGATACTGCATCAGGTGTGTTGCATTCTATGTTCAGGGGAAGGGGCTTCCCTTGAATAATTTCTAGCTGGTAAGTGCCACTGAATAAACTTTCCTACACTCTGAATGGCCTTTCCCACATGGTTGCTAACTTTCCCTCAGTCTACACCTTTCATAGTCCATCTGCTTATCATAAAAATAAATTACCTTTTACAATGCTCTAGTCTTTACTCTTTTGTTTGTAACTTTGGTGATCTTAGCCTTATAATGCTTGTTTTGAAGCTGAGCTACTTCCCTTGTCTTGATTAATATGTCTAGTTCTTCTCTTTTTTTCCCTTATTCTGCTATTCCTCAACCATTCTCTTCGTTTGCAACATTGCTTGAGCTCTATTAAGAGCATAGCTTCGCATCTGTATATGAGCATGAATGAAGTTTCACCAGTGTCCAAACATATAGTGGTTTTGTAAAACCATAGGATGCTTGGTAGTTTTTCAACCCATCTTCCTTTTACCTCTTTCAATCTCTTGTGCAAGCTTTCTAGGATGATGTTATTTACCAACTCAACCTGCCTATTTGATTAGGGGTGCTTTATGGAACTAAATCTTTGCTTGATCCCTAACCTTCATTTTAAAAAATTTGAGACTCAGAACTTTCTAATAAATGTACAGACATGAATATACCTTAGCCAAAAGTCTTGAAAATTGTTGTTGGCTCGTTACTTTCCATAATCAATTACAATCATCATAGGAAGGCCACACCTGAAAGGAATCGTAGTGAGCTTTTTACATTAAAATTCATGTCTTTATAAATTCTACTTGCAAATGACATTTTTCCAAATAAATTTTTGGACACTATTTGAGATTACGGTTATGAGAGGTTTCACCTCTATTCATTTGGTAAAGTAATCCACTGCCACCACCACATACTTTAATTGACCAAGAGCTACTAGAAAAGGTCTTAACAGATCGATAACCCACTGGTTGCATGACCAAGGAGCAAAGATAGACATCTGTTTGATTGCTAGCTGCTTTTGAACCTTCACAAACTTTTGACACTTTTCATAGTTCTGTAAAAGCTCCAAGGTTTTCTTTTTCATTTTTGACAAAAAATACCTTGATTGAATAGCTTTTAGTGGGATTGTTACTCTCATCATGTGAGATCCATATATACCCTTGTGGATCTTTCTCAAAACATAGTTAGCTTCACTCAACCTAAGACACTATAGTGACGGGAAGGAGAAACTTTTCTTGTACAATGCCCTACTTCTATGAAAAAATGTGCTACCCTGTGCTTAACCTTCTTAGCCTTTTTTCAATCTTCTAATAATCGTTCCTCTTCCAAGAACATCATAATGGGAGTTAACCATGACTCCTTCTACTCTATGCACATTACCTTACATGTGTAAGGGGCTTGCAATGTCTCTTGAATGACCATTGGATTGTTAACTACTACCTTAGCACTAGCCAATTTGACTAATGTGCCTGCAAGCTCATTTTCTTCTATCAAACTTCTTATTAACCCAAAATTGAATCTGCTTAATAGGCTTTTAGATATGCCAACATACCTTGCCAACATTGGCTCTTTCACCTCATAATCTCCCCTAACTTGGGTGATCACCAGCTGAGAATTACTTATAACTTTTAGAGATTGTGTACCTATTTCTTTTGCCAACTTTAAATTAGCTATCAAGGTCTCATACTCTGCTTGGTTGTTTGTTGCCTTAAAGTTAAATTTTAGCAAGTATTCCAAGATTGAATCTGTAGGTCTTTCAAGAATCACACCTACCCCATTGCCTTTATTGTTCGATGAGCCATCCATATACAACGTTTGTGTTAGGCCCTCCAAATCAGGCTCTTCTGCTTTTACCAATTCAATTGCAAAGTTTGCTAATACTTAAGCTCTTACTTCCTTCCTTGTTTCATAAATGAGTCCATACTCCAACAACTCTACTACCTAAGCTACTAACCACCCTGCTAGGTCAAGCTTTTACAAGACTTGTCAAATTGGTACATCCATTTGAATGATGACCGGATGACTTTGAAAATAGGACTTTAACTTGTTGGATGGCATTAGCAAGAGGAAGGCTAGCTTTTCCAACTTGTGGTATCTTACTTCTATGTCGTGCAGCATATAACTTGTGAAATATACTAGTTTTTGTTCTCCCTTGGCCTTTCTGATGAGCATTGAACTTACTACCTCTACGATAACTGCTAAGTATATGTATAGTGTTTGCCTTGGCTCTGGCTGAGTAAGTATGGGCAATATGGTCAGATACTTTTTTTTTGGGGAAAGCTTGTTCATAGTTATTAGTCCATTCAAAATCTTTGACATTTTAAAATAGCTTAAAAGAAAAGGCCATGTTTATTAGCTGACCTAGACATAAAACATGCAAGGGCTGCGACTTTCCTATTGAGCATCTATACTTCTTTTATATTTGTTAGGCTTCTCATATCAATTATGGTTTGGCACTTGGATTAATTAGCCTATATACTTTGTTCATAGATCATAAAGCCCCATAAACTTCCCCTTTTTTACTCTGGACATACATTTTTTCAAATTTAGCCTCATTCAAAACCTTCATAGAGTTTCAGATGTTTCTTCTAGATTTTGCCAGTATTGCTTCAAATTTCTTGATTTAATTATTGTGTAATCTACATATATCTCCATGTTCCTACCTATTTGCTCAACAGACACCTTATTCATCATCTTTTGATAAGTTGCCCCTATATTTTTCAAGTTGAACAGCATGACCCTATAGTAGAATGTCCTCTGATTAGTTATGAATGTTGTCTTGCTCTAATCATTAGGGTGCATTTTTCACTGATTGCATCCCTAAGCTGAGAATCTTAATGCCTACCATGTTATCGACTAGCTGATTAGTATTTGGAAGTGGATAGAGTCCTTAGGGCATGCCTTGTTATGGTCGGTGAAGTCCACACACATCCTCCACCCCTGTAGCTTTTTTCATAAGGACTATATTCACTAGTTAAGTGGTATGCAGAATTTCCTTGATAAACCCCATACTCAATAACTTATCCACTTCTTTCTTTATTACCTTTTATTGTTCGGGACCATGAGTCCTCTTCTTTTGCTACACTAACTTCACACTTGGGTCAATTGACAATTTATAATAAGCCACCTCTGGGTTGATTCCAAGACTAACTCTGTAGGTCCTTCTACAGTCACACCTACCCTGCTGCCTTTATTGTTTGATGTACCATCTATATACAACATCCATGTCAGGACCTCCAAATCAGGCTCTTCCACTTTTACCAATTTGATTGTAAAGTTTGCTAACACTTGAGCTTTCACTACCTTTCTTGTTTTATAACTGAGTCCATACTTTGACAATTCCACTACCCAAGCTACCAATCATCCTACTAGGTTGGGCTTTTACAAGACTTGTTGAATTGGTGCATCCATTCAAATGATGATCAAATGACTCTAGAAATAGGGCTTTAACTTTCTGGACACCATTACCAAGATGAAGGCTAGCTTTTCCAACTTTTAGTATCTTACTTCTATGCCATACATCGTATAACTAGTGAAATATATTGGTTTTTGTTCTTTCTCGACCTCTTTAATGAGCATTGAACCTATTGCCTCCACAGTAGCCACTAAGTATATGTATAGTGTTTGCCTTGGCTCCAATTGAGTAAGTATGGGTAATGTGGCTAGATACTTTTTTGATTCTTGGAAAGCTTGTTCACAATCATTGGTTTATTCAAAATTTTTAATTTTTTTAAGTAATTTAAAAAAGGGGCATGTTTATTGACTGACTTGGACATAAAGTGTGCAAGGGTTGTGACTTTCCTATTGAGTATCTGTACTTCTTTTTATATTTACTGGACTCCTCATATCAATTATGGCTTAGCACTTGGATGAATTAGCCTTTATACCTTGTTTGGTGATCATGAAGCCTAAAAAATTCTCGGCCTTTACTCTGAATGTGCATTTTTTTTGGATTCAACCTCATTCAAAACCTTTATAGAGTTTCAAATGTTTCTTCTAGATCTTGCTAGTGTTGCTCCAAATTTCTTAATTTAATTATCATGTCATTTATATATACCTCTATGTTCCTACCTATTTGTTCAACAGACACCTTATTCATCATTCTTTGATAAGTCGCCCCTACATTTTTGAAGCTGAACAACATGATCCTATAATAGAATGTCCCTTGATTAGTTATGAATGTTGTCTTGCTCTAATCATCAGGGTACATTTTTAGCTATTGTATCCTAAAAATGCATCCCCAAAGCTGAGAATCTCAAAGCCTACTACATTGTTGACTAGTTGATCAATATTTGGAAATGGATAGGAGTCCTTAGGGCATGCCTTGTTAAGGTTGGTGAAGTCCACACACATCCTTCACCCCTGTAGCTTTTTTCAAAAAGGCCATATTCGCTAGTCAAGTGGTATGCAAAATTTCCCTAATAAACCCCATACTCAATAACTTGTCCACTTCTTCTTTTATTATCTTTTGTCACTTAGGATCGTGATTCCTTTTCTTCTACTACACCAACTTCACACTTGGGTCAATTAACAATTTATAGCAAGCCATCTTCAGGTTAATTCCTAACTTGTCCACAAGTGTCCAGTTGAACACTTCAATATATATTTGTAGGAGCTTGATTAACCAATCTTGATCCATTTCTCCCAAGTCAACCCTAACCTTGATTACTTTATCAACATGATCCCCAAAAATCCACACTTCTTTTATATCTGAACCTAGCTCTAGCCTGTAAAAATCATCATGCCAAATGTCTAGAAGTGCTAAATCCACCATTTAGCACTCACCATTTTTCTCATCCACCATTGACAAGTGCACCCTATCAACATTCCCTTGGGTTTTAGCCAAACTTGCCATATAACATTTTTCAACAACCTGCTAGTCGGCCTGCACTTCCCCAATTCATCCATTTGTTGGGAACTTCATTAACAAGTGGGGAGTGGAGATAATGGCTCCTGCTTGATTTAAGGATAGTCAACTTAGAATAGCATTGTATGCATTATTAGGTGCTGCCACCACAAGGAAATTGACATCTATATTCTTTGTCAATGGCCGAGTTCCCAACATCACCCTTAAAATCATCATCCTTTCCACTTGCACATGTCCTCCTATGAACCCTATCAAAATGCCTATGTAAGGCTTATACATGCTACAAGGAATATTCAAGGCATCAATAGTATGTAAATATAAAATGTCAGTGGAACTTCCTTGATCAACAAGGATCTTTTTGATGATGAAGTTGTGTAGTAGAGCCAAAATAACCATTGGGTCATCGTAGTCTCTATTAATGTCTTTGAAATGTTGCTCTATGAAAAAAATTGGTTTGTACTACTCCTTCCTCCTTTTCCTTTCTACTGTCATTATCACTCTAATATGCCTTTTTTTTTGCATTCTTAGAAATTCCTCCCTCGACAAACCCTCTAATAATTGTCTTTATCATTTTGAGCATAGGAGAGGTTGTTTCCTCTTACTTACCCATTGATTGACTAGGTTGAGGGGAACAGTCCCTTTCTTTATGCTCTTTCTTCCCTTCACCTGCCTGAAACTTCTTATATTTTGACAAATGTCCTTACCTTATAAGTGCTTGAATTTCATTATTTAAGGTAACACACTCATCAGTGTTATACTCGTAGTCTCAATGGAATTTATAAAACTTGGATTTGTCTACCGAAGGAATTTCCTATGTTTCTATAGAGGGAACTTCATCAACTTAGTTGCTCAAACATCTTGTATTGTACTGCTTATTAGTGCATTCAACAATTCATATTTGTTAAATTATTCTCGAGGAGGTCCTCTTTCCCTGGGGGCACGTTATCAAATTGTGTACACTCTACCTATCATCAAACGATCTGGACTTTTTCAACATTAATTTATTTGTTAGGCCTAGCCAAGAGCTTTAAAATGGAGACAACAAGGCATTTAGCCAGAGAAAGGGAAAAATGTCCCGAGTGAAGGCTCCACTATTCTAATGAATAGCTAGACCCAAGTAAAGGCCTTGAATGTCTAATGCCAAAGCATTGAAAAGAGCTAAGTACTCCTTAAGGGTCTCATGCCACCCTTGCTAAAAATTAACCAAAACAGTCAATGTTTTCCTAGGGGCTCAGCTGGTAGTAAAGTATGCAAAAAATACCTTGACAAGCTAATGAAAATGGTTGATTGATTGCTGAAGTAGGGTAGCAAACCACTGCAAGCTAGCTTTTTTAAGGGTGGTAGAGAAGGCTCTACACTTGATAGTGTTCAGAGTGCCAGATAGTATCATTGACACTTGGAATATTTTTAAGTGCTCTTGTAGGTCTATTATTCCATTATATGGGTCTATGTGTGTTGGTAGTTTGAAGTAGGTAGGAAAGGAAATGACCATCACAACAGTTGAAAATGGGTGGTTCTCCTCTTGGCAAGAAGATAGCTGCTTAGAGGTTTGGGTGAGGTCCATAGTAGGGTTAAGTGGTCCACAAGGTTCATGAGTATGGATAATATAGTGGCATATGCCAACCATTTGTGATGAAGCAAAGAAAATATTAGGAATAAGTGGCCCCACTAGAGTTTGAATTTAGGAAATTTGTGAGAGGTGCAGCAAGGGTTTGAGAATAGATATTCAACAATTGTCAATGGTAGAGTGGGCGTTTAGATTAAAGGTTGTTGTTGCAAAGGTGGTGCAGGAGGCAGTTGAAATTGCTAGGACTCAAGAATATGATGGAATAGAGTTGTTTACCATAGAGATGAAGGCAACTAGCTATAAAATTTTTAGTTTAGATGATTATACTTAATTATATGATTAATTGTATATGCAGATAGTTATTTAGTTTTTAGTTAAGAACTTGATTATGTGTTTATTATATATGTAGGCAACTATTTAATTTTAACATATTATTTTTGTATAAACTTGCAACACTATGAAGGAAATCAAAACTCTTAACTCAAGAAGAAATTGACAAAAATTCGATATCAATGATAAGGATTTCTCGAACTCAATTTGATAGAATAATTATAAATTTGTTAATTTGACATATTTTGATTCTAATTAGTTTTGTAATAATTTTTTATTGATCCAATAAAATGTTTGAAGTTGTTGAAATTGGGATTGTGTTGGGTGATTAGAGATTTTGGTTCGATGACTATTTCTACAAAAATGTAAATAGCAGCAGATTTTTGTAAATTGTAACCGATAGCAAGTTTCTATAAAAATATATCTAGTAGTAGACTTTTTTTTTTAGAACAAAGACATTGGTTTTTAATACAAAATTAACATTTTTAGTGGTAGAAAGGGCATTGTTTTTTAATAACAAACCAATGCCTTTAGTTGTATAAAAGACATTGGTTTTTAATAAAGAACCGATGTCTTTAGTCATTAGTAGGAATTTTTTTTTTTAGTTAAAAGATGTCAATGTTTTATAAAAGATTGATGTCTTTAGTTGTTTTTCTTGTTGGTTTGATAACTTAGCTGACATTGTAAACTTTTTAAAATGTTATCACATTAGTTTTTTATTAAATAAATATGTGCAATTTTTTTAAATAAAAAGATGTTTTCTATAGATTAAAAATCAATGTCTTTTCTTATTTTATACATTGGTTAAAAATTTAACATGAATCGTTCTAACTTACAATTTTGCTTAGATAGACATCGATCTCCAAACTGGCATAACATGTGACATTATTGACATGTAAGTGTTTCTATAATAATGTATAAATGAAAAATATTTGAGCAAAAAAAAAAAGGTAAGATCTCAAATGTTAACAAATACCTAAGGTTTATGATTTTATATGAGGTCCTAATATCTAACAAGAATATAAGATCTCATGTATTCTAAGATCATTTGTTGCAAATATCATAATAAGTATTGTAGCTCAAGGTTTCTTGTCATTTAGAAATATTTATTAATATAAACTTCAACCTTAGGATATAAAAATGAGCTTGAGTTGGATATGGATAATAAGTGGTTTAGTTATACCAATATTTAAATTTTCCAGTAAATTAATTAAAACTATACATTTACTAATATGGAGTTGAAATACAAAGTGTTTGAGCTAGATATAGATAATAGATATTTTAGTCACACTAATATTTTGATGTTTTAATAAACTATTCAAATCAAAACTATGTATTTACTGCTAATAATAAATTTTTAGAAAATTAGAACTATGCATGTATAAAAATAATTATGATCTTGTGCCAGAATAATTTAATTTTGTGTTTCTACTATGTTAATGAAGGTTTTATGGAATCATAGTTAGAGTGATGCATTTTACCCCTCCATAGGCATACGTCAATGTGTTTTTGTTCTCTATATGGATCTCTTATCTCATATTATCACTGAGGAAGTGGATAATGGTGTTTGGAATGCTATCAAAGTGAATCATAACAGGCCTTCAATTCCTCATCTTCTTATGGATGATGTTCTCATGTTTACTGAAGTTTCCCCAAATCAAATTAATTGCATTTACTAGTGTCTTGATTTATTTTGTGTTATTTTTGGTGAGATAGTCAGTCTTGCAAAAACCCACATATTCTTCTCTAAAAATGTGGATGACAGTATTGCTAGAGAAATTCTGGATTCTTGCGGCTATTCTAGAACTTACAATATTAGTAAGTATCTAGGAGTTAATTTGTGAAATGATGGTCATAGTAGGCATAATTTTTATTATATTCTTTCTAATATTGCTAAAATGTTGGAAGGATGGAAAAGAAATTGTCTTTCTATGGTTGGGAGTGCTACTTTGATGTCTTCTATTATCTCGGCTATCCCTATTTACATGATGCAAGTGGAAAAGATTCCAAAAAAGATTTGCTAGAGAATTGAAAAATTGCAAAGAGCTTTTCTTTGGGGTCATGATGTGGATGTTAGGAAAAATCATAACATCTCCAAGGAAAGAATATGCCAATCAATAATTCATGGGGGCTTGGGATTTTGATAAGCCATGATCTCAGCAGCAACCACAACAACTAAGAAAATCTCAGTGAGTTCCTTAGCCAAATCAAAAGTATATGGACTGAATCGGTTTTTAGTTGGAGTTCCATTTCTATTACCATTGAAATAGCCATTTTTTTTTCTATAAGTTGTTAGTTAGGTTTTCATGTATTAGTTTCTATTGCATAAGAATAGGAAAAGTAGTTTTGCAGGTTAGTTTTATATGGCATAAGAATAAGAAGAGTGGTTCTGTTTATGTTACGTGAGAATAAGGAAGGTGGTTAAGGATCTTTTGTATTTAAACTCTTCCAATAAATAAGAGAGGACAATAGAAAATTTTCTAAATTGTGGTCAGTTCTCACCCTAAGAGAGCTTACTTGTTGATTTCATTTTGTTTTGCTGATTTCATTTTTTTTCTAAAGCCTGGACTGGGACCTATTAGTGGTATCGGAGCTAAGTTCTAATGGCAACCAACAAGGAAAGGATTGAATAGCTAGAGGCTGGGCTAGGAACACTTGAAGACAATATAAGCCAAGTGGAACTGGGTCTCACCTATAAGTTGCATCAAATGGAAAAAGCCATCCACAAATTATCAGAAGCCTTGTTATTTAACAAAGAAGGATTAAATACCAGCGCTAATAACCATCATAGCCTTTTTAAAAAAAAAACGAGCGACTCCTATCGAGAGCAAGCTGAAGGTGTTGGTGTATGCCATAGAAGCCAATCATAAGATGATTGTTTTGCATACATTATATTACATTTTAAAGGCAATTCAATTATTATATTTTGTTATATTTGCGTAATATAAATAAATATAATAATT
>JANHAO010001585.1:0-32211 GCA_026873985.1 Saraca asoca
ATTGTATGTTAAATTAGATTTAACATAATCTGATCTAATATTTCATGATTGATGTATAATAATTTGTGCAGTGTATGTTAAATTATAAATAACAGAAAATACCAAAATCGATTCAGGGTCATAGGACATCACTTTATTCAGCTTCGGGCTTTATTTGACCTTCAAAATAGTTGAGCTAGGCTTAGTACTCTTCATGATATTTTTAGATCTTTCTCTTAGCTTTCTAAAGATATAAGAATCATCTAAAACCAAAGTTCAAAACTCAAGATACAACTAAAAATCTGAAATAATCTGAAATAGTGCTAAATTATCGAATTAATTCAATTAAGCACAAAAATCAACAAAATCAATTACAAATATCTAATTAAGTACATAAACATGACAAAAAAACTAAGTATAGAAGGAATATAAAATATATAAATTGCATTAATCAAATTACTCCACACTTAGCTCTTGCACATTCTCAACCAAGACACCAAACTAAAACAAAACTAGACTCAAAGCAAAGGCTTTAACACTAATCTTTCAACAATGATGAGAATGCAAAACCAAAAATAAGGAAACAACGAAAACTTTCAGGGGACCTAGCATCTCATGAAGCATATGCTTGACAACTCAAAACTCAAAATGAACTAGCAAAAAGGTAAGAAGATTAACTTGATAGACCCTTACAAAGTAAGCTTTCAATGTAACTCTTTTTATGTTTAAGATAGGAAAGTGTTTCACTCAATTTAATCCATGAAAATGCACCATCATAAGTTTGCTTACCATTTAATCTCTACTACTCAAATTACATACCTAGCATAAATGAAAAGGACTTCATAAAGGTTGTAATATGGCCAAGGGAAAAAAAGAGGAAAGGAAGTGCAAAATCAAAGAGACTAATAGAACATTATGGCAAAGATTCAAATAAGCAAAGGAGCAATTAAAATGGAAATATACATCACAAATTTTCACATTTTATCAATTCTTTTTTTCTCTTTTCTTTTTTTCACTTTTTCACTTTCTTTTATTTTAAGTTATCTCTATTTTGAGTGACTAGCATTATGTATCCATTGATTTCCCTACCATTAGAAGACTTTGTAATTCTGTCATTGAGTGGTAAGAAGCATAAATGGAGCAAAGGCTTCATCACTCTATCACTGAGTAGCAAGAAGCACAAATGGAGCAATAAGTAGCAAAAAGTACAAATAAAGCAACTTGAGATGGGCCATTAACCTCCAAGTCAGCATTGTTAGCCATGCCTAAAAATGAGGCTTCCCACCTTCTTTACAAGATAATATTGTTGCGGAGTGAAATCCTCTAATGCCTGCAAAGATTTTCTTAGAAACCATTCTCATTTCCTAGACCGAAATCCCTAATGGCTTCCACATAGTGACCTTCCTATGGTTGTGTCCACCATTATTGTAGTTACCAAAATATGTAACAAACCCATCCCCACCATTAAAAAAGCATGGAAGTGTCTATCTCTAACTTCGACAACACCGATAACTTTATTGGTAGTAAGATAGCTTGATTATCAACAAAGATCTGTGGCTATGGTTGAACTGCTCTTCTCCCCACTTAAAGTTTTGCACTAAATGTGAGAAGATATTTCTATTGTTATCCTTCATGGAAAAACAAAGGAATGACTTGGGACTTTTTTGAATGGCTAGATGAAAATGATTCAAATGAGGTGAATAAAGTGGTGTTGGAGTTGATGAAAGAAAGCCATATTTTGAAGCATGTTATTTTTGTGCTTTGAATTATAGTTCAAGCATTGTTCTTCATTCTTTGTTTCCAATGTGTAGGATTTGGAAATTTGGGGGTTGAGTTCATTGATGTAATGCTTTGATTATGTTACCTTGATTCTATTATAAGCCAAAAATCAAATTAATGGAAAGTACTTATTCAAATGATGGCCTTATTTTTTGTATAATTTTTACTTTCATAACTTAATTACTTTTTTTTTTTTTGCTTATTTATGCTTGTTGTAAGGAAAAGTATACTAGAATTAGTTTTCTTCGTTGGGATAATATATGTGTCAAATTATAGATGATATAAAGGATACAAGCATATGGTAAAAGAATTAATGCTAAAAAAATTACACCTTTGCCATTGATTGCATCTTAATAACAACATGCTTTTCTAAAGTGATAAAGAGCTATGCCCTTCACATACTAATAGTAACATGTTCTAAAGTTTACTAATAATAATATGTTCTAAAGTGATTACATAATGACATCTTCATCCAACTTCATAAAGCAATTTCCATAATATGCTAGTTGGTTAGTTATGAAGATATATCATATTTCAATAGTTAAAAAGAAGAAGAAAAATCTGAAGTTCAATATGTAAAGCTATTAACTAAAATAGATGATGACCAAGCTAAACTTATAGATATAGAAACTTAGTTATGGATACATATAAAATGATTTGATATGTATGGTTATTAACTATACTTAGTTAGAAAATTTTGAGTTAAGGATAATAAATCAACTATGATACACTTCCATACTTGAAACATCCATTTTTCTAAATAACAACTATTTCATAGCCACTAGCAAACAAAGACGAAACTTGTAAACTTGCAAACTTATGCTTCAAATAGGATAATAAACATCCCTCATAAATCAAATAACGAAACATCTTTCCAATTTATAAAATTCCCTTTGAATAGACTTAGAATAGAATGGGCCAGACTAGTGTAAAATAGGTTAGAATAGAATTTATAATGCAAATCTTAGACTGAAAAAGAACCACAAGGCAAGTTAGACCAAGGTTTCAAACCAAAAATGGTCTTAAGACCTTAGCCAACTAGTCAATCGAATCTTAGGGGTGGTTGACCGATTGGTATAGTCTAAAGAGATTGATTAGTCAAAATGAGTTAGTCAACTGTATGTCTTTTTGAGCTTATATAAGGTGCAACCCCTATGAAATTTTCTGCAATATTTGTTTGCAATTAAATAGCTCTTAAAGAGTGTTGCTCAACTAAAAGGGATTCTAGTTTGCGTTCCACAAGGGTGTGAGCCTAAGGTAGGTTTTTGGCCTAAAAGGGTCAAATTCTTTTCTTCCTTAGTTTTTTTTTTTATTATTTTCTTGTGATTGTTGCAACTTTCCTAACAATCAATGGCTCAAGTCAAAACTAGGGTCAAGGCTCTAAGGCTAGGTTTAGAAGATTTCTCTCTTACTAAGTTGAGCATGATTTTCTACTTTTTTGGCTTCATTTTATGTATTAAAATTATTGTTTTGAAAATATCCTAAAAAGGTATTTTGTCTAATATGGAAATTAAAAGAATTAGATAAATGTCTTAGGCCAAATAATTAGAATTATTAAGAATGGTTGACTAAATGATTATATATATATATATGTATGAAAAGGTAGGCTTGGCTAATAGCTTGGCATAGGATTAGAATATAGATTTGATCATATATTTAGAAAGTGTGATTTTGTACATGATTTTCAAAACCATAAGAAGTCATGATTTAAATGCTTTTGTGCTTATCTTATTATATGTATATGTACATGTTATAGATAAGTTTTATGACCAAAAATAATTTCAACAAAAAAGGAGGGTAGAAACCCTCACTTCTCTAAGAACTTTGGTTCAAACTCACCTTTCATTTCCCCACGTTTTTTTAGATAAGCAGGATTTTTATGATCTTGATTAGGTAGGACCCTTTCCTACTTACTAAAGATAAGAAAGATGTCCAGCATGTAGATTATTTAGTGTTAGAACGAACAGTCAGTCAGGCCGACCCAACTAAAGTGCCATGAATTTATTTTAAAACATTTTCATTGTTATAATTATTTATGCTTTCTTCAGTTACTATTTTGAATTAAAGTTTGCACATTACTATTAATTTTTATTTCAAACATTAAACAAGGATTTATTTGCATATGAGTTATGATTGATAACCTATTTTTATTGTCAATGCATCTAATGAATAAAGATGTAGCCCTATAAGTCTAAAAAGTAGTTTAAAACTATCATCAAACATCAATAACCACACTTAAGGGCAGTTTCTTGACTTTAAATAAATGTAAAGATTTATATAAAATTGCAAATCACATATCAAACCAAAACCACTACTATAAAATAATATAAATAATGAAAAACTCATGCCTCTTATGACATATTCTTAATCTCCAATGAGAAAAACCAACAATAGATTATACATTGAGAACTATTGTCTTCTTCTCCTTTACTCTCTGTAGTTGACGATACTCTAATACGGAAAGTAGTCGTAAACTTCAAGTATGATAGGGGACTTAGCCTCAGTTGTTTTAACTGTAGTTAAGTCCACTTATCATGTGCTTAACAACAAGCCCTACACCAATATTTCTTATTAGGCCCAATCATTTTCGTAACATAAAACATACATACATAAAGTAAATATGATCCTTTGGATCACTTTTTCAATTTTCAGGTAACTAAAAATGAGCTACGATTTTAATCTAATTTAATTTAAAAAAAAACATAAAATTAAATTAATGGTAACCTAAAATAAGAAAATTCTTACATTCTCCCGTATGGAAATTATTAATTAGATTTCATAAATTTTGAAAATTAGTTGAAGAAAATGGCTCCTGAATCAAACAACAAATTAAGTGGCCATGAAAAATAAATCATAGCTCAATAGATTTACCTCAAAACATGATCATATCTAATGAATCTTCTAGCTCAATTGTGGATGATAATATACTAATTCACAGTATAGTACATCCATTATTACAAGAGGCAATTGCCTTATTAACATGATCACAAAAAAGTGATAGTATAGTTACACATATAATACAACCAAGTGATGCTTCCAAACTATTGTGTAAAGGTCTTCATTGTGTTCTTATAGAAAATCACTATAAAACAAATAAACATCTCCCTAAGGAGACAACTATACTTACTTTCACAAATAAGATATCAATCTTGATTTCATCTCCTGAAGGAAACCATTGCAATTCATATTTATATAAAAGTAAACAAAGTTTTCACCAAGAAATCAAACTATATCTCGATATAAAGTAATAAATTCATGACATTTCATAATCTTGATAAAAAAAACATCAATGTTGCATAATGTTTATGTAAAAAAAATCAAGAACATAAGTCCATCAAAATTGCAAAAGCAAAACAATAAATAAGTTTATAATAAAACTCTCTAACTAACCAATTACATCAAAAGAACTCAAGACACCCATATTTATTGCATGTTGGTTGAAAACAATAGGTTATATACCTTTGGTTAAGGGATTTACTATCATCACCTTATAGATAATATGTTCAATATAAATGTCACCATTCTTCAACTTATATTTGACAGTTAGATATTTAATTTCAATGTATGTAAAACCACTAGATGCCTTGTTATTCTTTGAGAATATTACTTCTATGGAATTGTCATAATAAATCCTCAATTACCTTTAGCCCATAAATGAAATTTTTAAGCCATATTTCATGTTTACCAACCCTATAACAAGAAAAAAAATTCTACTTGCATGATGAAGGATGCAATAAGCATTTGTTTCACACTTCTCCAAGAAATACCTAGCCAACCAAAAGAAAAATATAGCCTCATGTTGATTTCATATCATCTATACAACCAATATAATCTGAATTTGTGTACCTAATTACTTCAAGATCATTGACCTTCCTTTAAACTAGCATATAATCCTTGATTCTCTGCAAAAACCTTATACCTTTTAAGAATGTGATTAGGCCTAGTACAAACTTGAGCATGCATGAGACCATCAATAGCACTAGAATAAGGTTTATCTTTCATTAACCTTTTTTTCATTCCTAGGACATTGATCTTTACTAACTTTATCACCTTTAGCAATAGGAACATCTCTGGATTTGCTTTACCTATATTAAACCTTTTAAGAATGTTAGGCCCTTTTGTAAAAGTTGTAACAATGGCTAAACCTATCTCTATGAATTTCAATACCTAACACATAGGATGTATAACCCAGGTCTTTCATATCAAAATTTTTAGACAACACAAACCTAGTCTCATGAAGCAAATTGATATCAACACTAGCAAGTAATATATCATCAAGAGTAATGAAATGACTTCTAATCACCTTAAGATATATACATTGATTCACCTTGTTTTCAACAAAACCCATAGAAGATAAGATTTAGATGCCTATTTAAAACCATGAATTAACTTACTCAACTTGCACACCAAATGTTCATTTCCACTTTAAACAAAATCCTCAAGCTGGTGCATATAGACTTCCTCATACAAATATCTATTCAAGAAGGTTATTTTTACACCCATCTGATGGAGCTCTAAATTAATATAAGACACTAAGGCCAAAATGATCCTAAAGGAATCTATCTTTTCTTCCTATATGTATCTTTTGGCTATCTATCTTGCCTTAAATCACTTTATGTTGCCTTTATAGTCCTTTTTCATTTTAAACACCCATTTACAACCAATAAGTTCAAAACCATTTGGAATTTCAACTAGCTCCCATATTTTAGTAGAATATATAGATTGAATTGCATAAACTCTATCCAATTACTAGATTGTTCACAAGAGAATACTTCATTATAACCAACTGGATCAATGATCTATGCAATATCATTATTAGCCTCACCTAGGTATGTAACATAATCATTTGAGATTCAGACCTCCTTATCCTTTCAAAATGCCTAATAGGAATAGCAATAGGCACAACTAGTTGTTCTAGATTAGGTGGACTATTCACAACACCTACATAATGTTGCACATTAGGCATTCTATCAATAGGTTGACACACAACCTTCTCTTGCATAATAGGCATAGGAAAAATAGGTGTTTCCTCTATAATACTCTCCTTATCTTGAGGATCACTAGAATCACAAATACTAATTTCAAGAAACTTTGCAATCAATGCCTTAACTATCTTTGTCCCATAGATAGGATGATAAAATCTATAGCATTTGGATCCACTAGGATATCCAATGACATACCACCTGGTGGTTTTAGGATCCAACTTTGACTCCATTAGGTCATAGAATTTTATCTTAACAAGACAACCCTATATTTAAAAATGGTTCAAATGAGGCTTCCAGCCCTTGAAAAGCTCAAAAGGTGTTTTGGGTATTAATTTGATAGGAACTCTATTTATGATATAAATGGCAATTTTTAAGGCTTCACCCCAAAAGAAAAATTGGCAAGTTGATACTGCTCATCCTGAACCTTACTTTATCCATTAGAGTGTGATTTTGTCTCTCAACTACCCCATTTTTCAAGAGTCCCAAGCACAGTAAATTGGGAAACTATCCCACAATCTTGAAAGTATTTGCCAAAAGGCCCTATGAACTACCTGTTTCACTAGTTCTACCATGATACTCACCATCACAATTAGAGCTCATGATTTTAATTTTTTTTGTCATATTGTTTTTCCACCTTAGCTTTAAAGATTTTAAATTTTCCAAGAGAATGTAACTTATTACTTATGAGATAGACATAGGCATAATAGGAGAAGTCATCTATGAAGTTTATGAAATATTTATTCCCACACAAAGTGTTTTTAAGAGGACCACTCATATTAGTGTGAATTTGTTTTAAGATTTTTTGCTATGAGTGGAATCTTTATAAGTTTTCTAGGTCATTTTCCTTCTAATACAATCAACACAATCATCATGATCAGAAATATCAAAACAAGGAAGGACATTTTCTTTTATTAATCTACTAACTCTTTCCTCTGAAATATGTCTTAAACATTTATGCCACAAAAGAAAAGAATTTTCCTTAGACAAGGGCCCTTTAATTCTAAAGATTTTAAATCTAACATTTAAGGGGTTTTTTTTAATCGATTCTTATTTGTATATCTCTAAAGTAACAACAACTATTATTTGAAATGTGAAACGGGATGAATTTTATAAAATTAAAATATTTCAATCTAAAATAGGGTTTTAGATTGATATAACATGCTTTAATACCATATGTAAGGATCTATATAAAATTATAGATCACATATTAAACTAGAATCACGACTATAAAATAATGTAGATTATGAAAAATACATACCTCTTAATGTCGTATTCGTAATCTGCAATGATTAAAACCCAACATAGATTATACATTGAAAACTAATATCTTCCCCTCATTCACTCTCTGTAGTTGGTGACCCTCAGATAGGAGAATGGTCATAAACTTCAAGTGTGGAGTAGGGACCTAGCCTTGGTTGTTTTAAATCTAATTGAGTCCACTCATTAAGAGCTCTACAATAGGCCCTACACTAATATGGCTTATTAGGATCGATCATTTTTCTTAATATAAAAATTATATATATGAGGTAAATATGACCAATTGGATCACTTTTGCTATTTTCAAGTTACTAAATTGAGCTACACGTTTGATTTGATTTTATTAAAAAAAAAACATAAAATTCAATTAATGGCACTCTAAAATAAGAAAATCCTTACATAACTTCTAAGTTCAAATTTAAAGAAATAGAGAAAGAAATTATCATAAAAATCAAAATTAAGGACTCAGTTTCTAGAGACACATAAAATTTATAACTAAATAAAAAAAACACCCTTAATAAACAACTAATTAGTGCTATTGGGTTAAATTTTCTAAGTCTTCTTTATTACCAATTACAAGAAAATAAGAACAAGCTTGCCTTAGATCATACTAAAAAGTTGAAGGTACACCCATCTAACTATAGAATTTACAAAATTCCATACTTTATCACAGATATATAACTTAACCAAATGATACTTGACAAAGTAACTGCCTTATTGCTATTAACTTTAGAGTTGTACTCCTCCAGACTTTGATCGAAATCATTAAAAAAAAACATGCATTTACTCAATGCAACATGATAAAATCTAGTCTCATTAAACAAACTTATTGTAGCATGCCTACTCAAAGTATAAAAACCAATCACCTAGCAATTCATAATATAAAAGCAAATAATAATATGAAAAGCAATTGAATTAAAAGCATTTTTCTTAATCTCATTAGAAAACCCAATTCTCTAACAAATACAATAAACCAGGTGAAGATCAGGTGTAATTGAGGAAGTGGGTCTGTCACTACTTTGATTTTTGAACTATATAAACACTTTATGATTGATCTTGATTTTCAAGACCTATAACATAGGAAAGTAAATGACTAGAGTTGAAGTTTCATAGAGTACTCTAATAGCTAAGTCAGTAAATCTTATGAAAGAAAGTCTATAGTATACAATGAGAGAGTGTGAAGACCCCTTGTACTTTTGTTTATATAGAGAGATGGTTCCTAGGATGATTTGGTGATAGATAGCTTGATGGCCAATCCTAGTTATAAACGGTTGCACTCATATCAGATGATCTAGTTTATATCAAATGCTCGCGCTCTTATATGGAGCAAACATCTAATCAGTTATTTTGGGTAATGTCATTCTCTTTGCCTCTCAATCCAGGTTTCAAGTGTTTGTTAGAAAGAAATTTTCAAGTTTGGTTCTTGCCTTGTACCTTTTTGTCAAAGGTAAAATTTGTAGAGATAAATATCTTTCAAGTGCTAAGTAACTCCTTTATCATAGGCTATTTGGTCTAATAGGGATTTTACTTAAACTTATATGAAATCTGATAGCTTCAAGCTTAAGTATATCATGCTTAGAGCTCATGGTGATTATTTGGTTGTAGTTAGAAATCTATGTCCAAGGGATTTTCCTGAGAGTCTTTTCTTTCAACGTTAAGAGTCTTGCCTAAGCCTAATATAGTATCAGGAGAGTTGCTTAGGTTTGATTTAATATTGAGGGAGTTGCTTGTGTTTGATAAAGTATTGAGGGGTTTGCTTGTGTTTGATTTGATATTGAGAGATCTTTTTAGATTTTCAATGCTTCGAAGCTCTTGGCTTGTTTATCTATTATTTTGATCTCGTGAAGTAAATTCTTCTATTTTGTTCCTTTCATGCTTCCATTGTAGAATGTTCTAAAATAAGCATTGAATAATGTCATTCATATGTTGTTGTTCTCTAACATGAAAAAGAATAACAATTAGTTAGTATAGAGATATGTAGATAATACATGTCTTCTTGTATCAAATTTCAAAAGCAACGTGATACGTTAATATGAAAATGAATTTGAAAATATAAGAAGGAAAACATCACTTTTGAAGTGCTTTAGGCATCTCAAATAATTGTGTGCAAATGATTTAGTGTAATTTTGCATATGTAAAGCAACATGCCATGAGATAAATTAGTTTCATCATTTTCCTTACTCATGATAGATGTATTTTTGAATTCTTGCATGAATTTCATAATTCGCATGAACCAACCCCTGCTATTTCATCTTGGTTACTATTACTCACCTACAAGTAGCATCAACAAATTTCATGATTTCCATGACATAAGAACAATCATTTGTGGTCACCTTTAAGTCAAAGCAAAATAATTAGAAGTAAATTGCTAGTAAATGAGTTGATAGGATGCATGAAGTAGATAACCATTTGAACATGTCTAGATTCTAAACTCCTTCCCTGTTGTATATGATGCAATAAAAAAAAACAATAAATCTATTCTTCCTTCTATTTATGAAAAGACCATAATAAATATGATCCATAATTATCTATATTTTCTTGTCTTAACTTCCCCCAACTAGCTTGCTTGATGCTCCTTTTTTATTTTTTTAACCTTCTAACATTGGCAGCAAACAATCTCATCATAGTGAGTTGGCATATGGAGCATGGAGCAACATAGGCCATTCTTAATTCAAATTTTCCAAAGTAAGTTTATAAGAAATTTGGCCAATTTCCTTGCAAGTAGGCTATGTAGTTTTTATTTAATATGTGAAATATAAGCACACCATGATATTTTTCTTAGCTACACCAAGTTCACAACTAGACTTAGAATGCTCATGTCAAGGGGGAAAGATATTTTGATAATTTTAAGGGTTAGTTCTTATCTTTACTTTTTCCTTCCTTCTTTTGTATTCATGCTAATCATATTAATTTCAAAATTAGATCACTATCATAACTTAACTCTAGAACACATTTTTTCTTATAGTATCCAAAATATCATTGTGGCTAATTTATCTATTAGAGTCCTTAATACATTTTAATAATATTGGCTTCACTCCATCCATCCCCTGGATATAGATAATAACTAAGACTCACTAAAACTAAGACTAGTAGCATATTATCAATTGAAAACCTACTATAAACTCTGATCAAATTCAAAGCTAATTGACAACAAAATATTGATAAGTTACATACTTGTAAATTGGGCCATGTAATATTGGCTAATCTAAAGTGCTTAGAGTGGGACACATGTTAAATAAATGGTAATTTCCCATTTGACTAAGAAAACTTTGTGATAAATACTTTTAAAAATCATTAAGTTTTTATGTTATGTTTTAAAAATCTATTCGAAGAGATTATGTACTTCACTGTTAAGGTTTTCTTTTTCTTTTTTGCCTAGTCATAGGTAGAGTTGTAAAATCCCTTACTCCTTATCATGATCATTTTGTGACAAATAATTATGATATTTTGGTTATATGTTTCTCCACATTTTTGCATGTTGTAAATGTGCCATGTGCTTTCTTGACATTTTGAGTGAAACATCCATTTTCTTATTTATTCAAAGCTTAAAGAATTTATTTATATCTTGGATTTTGAAATTTTACTTTGTTATAGAGGAATCATTATTTTTCCAACAATACTACTATCAATATATAGTCTACCAACTGCTAATCAACTTCTATTCTTGATCACATGCCATGAGATTAAACCATTAGATAGGCAGATATGTCTCCTATGTATGATGCAAACCACCCTAGGCAAGAATTAGAAGCTATCATACAAAGGTTTGACATAAGTAGAGCAATTAAACTTAGGTTATAGCAGAAGCATAATTATGCCATGTGCAATCAAGTAATAATTTGATAGTAAAATCATGACTCAAACTAGGTAAAAAATTTGGTTGTAATATGGTAGATATTTCAATTAGGCATTTCATCAAACACCTTGAGTGCAACTAAAATAAAATGTCTCTAGTAGAGAGTTTTGTGTATTTGCATATCCAACATAATTTGATAGTAAAATCAAGTAATAGAACATAATGAAATACATCAACTTTGAAGTATGAAAAACATGAGTAAAAAATTTAACGATAGTATCTTTGGAAGATACATACTTATTGTACCAAAATTTCTCTTTAGATCTTATTGATGAGCAATGTTTGTAAAACTGGACTACAAGGTCCAACTACTAACTGTTATTAATGCGAGAGCATAGGGGTTACATACAAGCTAATATAATTTGACATTTAAGTTAAGATATTTTCTATAATTATGTTCATAAACTAATGCATTTTGTTGCAAAATTATAGGTACTATGTAGTTTAAGTATGTTTTGTATTTTAGACTTAAGGCTTTTTAGGAGATTACTCTTTTGAAGTCTCACATTGGACTGTTAGTATAAATACACCCCTGAGATAATTGTTGTAATGGCATAGATACTACATATCTTAGTATATTTGATAAAACATGATGTTTTAACCTTTTTATCAATTTAGGCTTAAATATGTAAATATTAGATATATATATATATATATAGACTATCTTGGATAAAGTCCTTGAAAATATAATTGTGAACAAATAAATTACAATGGAGATAGTAATTATGAGATAATTTGTACATATAATTATAATTTCTAAATATCCTTGATTGTGCAATAATTAAGAAAACAAGATATCAATTATACATGAGCAAATCAACATATGTTATCTCACATTCTTTGGAAAAATGCAGTGATCTCATACATGATTTAATATGGAGATATCTAGACAAACATATAGGTATAGATTAGGAAAAATATGATTGGATTGGCCCACCTTAAGAAATCATATGGATTGTTACCATGTGCCAATGGGCTTCTTATATGAAAAGTGGTGTAAGTGATCTTTCGACTTAAGATCAATACTGTATCTTATGTATGGAGTCATGTACTTTGATTTCATTCTAGGCTTACACTCTTTAAAGAGTAGGTAAAAATAACTTTAGGTGCACCATTAAGTCAATAAAGGTAGTGAATGATAAAAAGAGAATTCATCCTCCTTGGTAACAATGGAAAAATATTCTAAAAATGTTTTGACATTTGTGTTATGATCAAAATCATAAGCATATGTATTGATTGATACATAAAAGGAGTTTTATGTATAATCAATTAATGATACATAAAATTATTTTTATGTATGAAGGATTATGAGATAGTACATAGCTAAACATACACCCTAGATTGGACATTCATAAGGTTGACACTTCTACCATACCCGAAGTCTAATTTGAATATTAAGAGATGAAGGGATTGAATTACACATTAACACCTTGTCATGAAGGTTGGATTTGCAAATAATCTATTCTTAATATTTGGGTGGTCATAATGCTTTGCTAGAAGCTAACTATGATCTATGAATTTGTTTGACCAATTTGGAAAAATTGTGTTTCAATTAAAAGGAGTTTTAATTTAGTTAAGCTTGTAAACATATTCATTGCTAATATGCATGGAAGCCTAATAGGTCACATACAATAAAATCTATTTGATCTAAATTCATAAGATAGATAAAATGCAAAATGTTATGAATTTAAGAGTTGAATTAGGTAAACATATTGAAAATTTAAAATGATTAATTAAGTGTTCTAATAGGATTAGGAGTGTTAATTAATGAAAGATTTAATAATTCTAATAGAGATTATAATTATTAAATAGTAGTAAATTTTCATAGTTGATATTTATGTTGGGGAAAAATGGATCTAAGTATATCAAATATGCCAATCATTAGCATCATGTATGTGCAATGGAAATTTAAAATTTTATCGCAAACCCCAGATTATTCTATTTGCATATTAATTCAAAAGCAAGGTAAAGTTAAAATAGTGATTTAAATTATACCTTTACAAGAGTTATTCACAGAATCCTCAATTTCCAAAGTTAAATTTGATTTCTGAGAAATTCTATGAGCAAGCCCTATGATCAACTCCTTCATATTGTGTCTAAACAACTCCTTTGGATTTGATCTTCAAAACTAATGGTGATCCACACAAAACAAGTTGATTTAAAGCTTTTACAAAGTTCATGTAACTTGTAAAATGGAAAACTCAACCACTCAGCTCAAGAGGTGCTAACTCTCTAAGGAATCAATATTCAATAAGGTAGGGTTTAGGGTTTGAATGCAAAAAAGAGATGAGTGAGATCACAGAGAGAAAGTTGGCATACAACACATGTGCTAGCATTGAAACAATTATGTGTTGTTCAATGTGGCCTCTTTCCTCTTTAAATATAGGAGGTTGAAGCACAAACAAGAGTAGAGAGGCTTAATGAGTGATGCATAAGCTAGGTTTATCCCTTGCTTGTGTCATCCATTCAAGGTGGATGAGTTGCATGGCTAGTTTAGCCCTTTAGGCCTAAAAACAATGTACATATGTCTTAAATTAAGTATAAATTTTAAGTATGTTTCAAATTAATTTAGGAGTAGACAAAAATAATAATAATAATGTTCATATTGTGCTATACTTTATAAATTATATGTTATATTAAATTCTATTAAATTAGTCTATATTTACTTTGTTTAAAAACAATAATATAATAATATCTTAAGTTTTAGTCAATGAAGGTTGTCGAATCCACTAGAATTAATTTACTAAACTTCTTAAATTTATAGTGTTTATGAGTTCAAGTTAAATTCTAGAGATTGGATGAATGATTTTATAGTCCTAATTTATCAATTATAGTATACTTAAATTAAAAGGGGGGATTTTGTAATTAAATTTGAAATATTAAATAGAGAACTAAATTTAAATTATAAAGAGAACTTTTATTAAGAAACTTCAATTCAAGAGAGATTCAAATGTCAAATTTACAGAATGATCATTGACATATAAATATTATCTTTTTTTTTAAAATACTTAGCCAAAAATTATCTAGACGCTAGAATAATCCTTATCTTTTTTACTTAAATTCATTAATTTATGCCCAACATCCAAATTAAATTCTTATTATTAACTAATTTGGTATTAAGCAATCCTAGTCAAATTAAGAATAATATTACAAATAAGAGAAGGCTAAAACTAAATAATAATCTTATACCAGTGCAAATCATTTAATTCACCCTACATTTCTCTTAGGTATTAAATGAAAACTAGGATCATAATCATTAATATCTAATTGCTACTTGTAATGAACTCTCATAACAATTATGAATTATGAAGTTCAGCTAGCAATAATCATAATAGATAATCAACTAATGGACCTTATTAAAAAACTATCTAATGCAATTGTAAATCAAATAAAATAGAAAAATAATTCATAATTGAATTAAGAATAATTCAAAACAAATCCAATCTCACACCATAATAAATTAAAATAGAATTCCCTTAAATTGAAAAACAAATTTAGCAATTCATCACAAAGAAAATAAAAGTAAAAGAAAAAGAAAAAATCTAAGAGAGATTGTGTTGTTTATGCCCCAAAGGGACTCGTATTTATATACAAAATAGAGGGAATTTAACCTTTCATGATTCTAGAGTGATCCTTAAGTAATCAGGATTCAGCTGGGATTCTAATAGCTATAGTATCCTTTTATGGTTTTGGTTGCTAATTTTGATTAGACAAAGGCAAAATTCGATTTTAATTTATCTTAGAAAGTTGTAACCCTACTCCTCAGCATTTCAACTAGCTAAGTCTTGCTGAAAATAAAGGTTTCCAACTCAAGTTATGGCCAAAAATCAAAATTGATTCAAAGCAAACCTACCTTTATTAGATTCTATAAGTTAAATTCACAAAACACTTTTTCATTCAAAATGACATAGTTTTAATTTAAGCCCTTTATAAAAGTTGCAAATATGGATGTTATCTTTCTAATGGGCTTAGGTATACACTGATTAAATGTTTGTAGCTATAGATATCATGAAAATGCCATGATTGGTTTAGGCTTCAATGAGGTCTACATTCTGCTTCAACTTTGAGGCTAATTTTGAACCACCAAACATCTAAATTGGGCTTGGAACTCTTCATAACAATTGTACATCTTTGTCTTAGCTTTCTAATGATATAAGAATGTCCAAAACTCAAGATACAGTCCAAAGCCTAAAATAGTGTCAAGTCACACCTATCTTAACCTAAATTAATCCTTTCATAATTCCAATCTAACCACATCATAAAATTGAACATAAATAACTCTATTTGACATATAAACTTGACAAAAGATTAAATGTAGAAGAAATAATATATATATATATATGTATTACACTCATCAACCCACTCTCATTTTTCATGTTATGGACAAACTCATCCTTTATCTTTATGCCTCTTGAAAGCCAACCCTATTTCACCTATTCATCTTTGAGGTTGAAGTCAACACTCTAATGGTACACTTCCTCCAACCAACTCTAGCAATCAAATGTTGCTTCCCTTTCTTCACCTAAACTCATTGCTACCACGTTCCTCTAATCAATCACACCATCATGAAAGTCGAACCAAAGTAGTGGGTGCTCTTTTCAAATGTAGCAGCTAACCAATCCTTGCAGCTCAAAAATTTGAGTAGTAAACCATGAATTCTAGGTATAAATGAGTGAACCCTTGTCCAATTTGAACTTTATTAGAATTTTCCTTCAAGATTCTCTCAATTTCAGTGTAAATGAAACCCTAAGCCATAATGTGACAATTGAAAAGAAAATGGTGTCTGAGTCAACTCTGAGCCTCAAACTTTACAAGGAATCAAGCTAAATCTTCAGTTGGATTCAAAGGCTTAGTTATGTGCTATTAATTGTAACTTGATTCCCAAAATTTTAGGATAAATTCTTTAGTTTTAGTGTAAAATGACTTCAGGGTTGATTAGGATATAATGATTTCATTTAATGTTTAGGTTGAGTTCTAAATTGTCGCTACAAGTTATCTTGGAAGTAAAATTTTAATTGTCAAAGTTAAATTTAAGTTGAGTAGTTTACTCACATTTTAATATATTATTTATGTGTAATTTATGATGAATTGCCATTGTTGATTGAGTCAGATGTAGGTCATGGACAGTATGTAAAAGATGTTGAAATATTATGATTGTAAATGCAATTGTCTTAAATGTGAAAAATTGGTTATTCAAGTGTTTTATTTTAATTCATATATGTTGTGTAACAATGTTTCCTTGAATGCGATTGAATGAATAATGATTGCATGTATCCTTAGTTATAATGTCTCTTAGACGTAGAAATGTGAAATGATATGTGTTAGAAGTGTGGAACATTGGTTTGATTGTAACAGAGTGTTCAAAATTGTCAATTAGCATAATTATATTATTGAATTGTGACTAAGTTATAAGTTAGACCCCTAAGCAAACTCTTTGGTCGACTTCTCTAATACATTCACAATATTATAGTGAAATGGCCATTAAATTGGTAGAGAGATAAAGGGAGTTAAATTAATGGAGAGATAAGAAATACAAAGATTGAATTGATATTGAAAAGAATTGAAATAGATAAGTTGCCTAAGAAGTTAGCTTGTGAGCCCAATTTCACTTTTGCTTGACATGTCTTAAAATTGTATAATGATTGTCCATTGCAATGGATTTAGGTAATGTGAGTTGATGCATATTTGCTAGCTATCTTTTGGAATATTCAAGTATCCCTTATGGGTTAGTTGAAATTGCATATGAAATGTTTTTATTTTAGAAAAATGGCTAGAAGCCATTCAGGTAGATTAATTGAGATTACTTTATAATAGTTTTCAAATGATTGACATTGGATTCTACTGTTCTTTGTTTAATCATTGGAATAAATATAAAATGCATTCAAAATGAAGATGGCCACAAACCACTTATTTGGGGTGATTGAGACTACACGTAAATAAATTTTCCAAATGGATTATATGTATCACAAATTCTATTAAATGAAATGGTTGTATGATTTTGAAATTTTCTAAATTTGTGGAATAGTTATTTGTAATGATCCTGAAATGCTTATAGTTAGGTCCATTTCTTGACCAAGTCAAGCATATGAGTGTTTATCCCACGGTAGAAGATATGGATGTATGATTTTTATAGCAAGTAGGCTTATAATTATGGGATTTCTTGGTGGTAAGTCCCTCTTTGCTTCTGCAAACAAAGTAAATTCTTTTTGGCTAATTGGTAAGCAAAAATTGAATCAAATTGGCTCTCTTAAGTATGGGTGCTAGGCATCTTGCTTATTCTTGACATTTGTGGTTAACTAATTTATTTGTTAGGTTTCTTTGAAACTTACTATGCTTTTCTTTAAAAAGTGTTTTAGTTTAGGAATTCTCACTACTATAAAGACCACTCACTAAAGATTGAAGACATAAAGTTTGGAGAAATGTTTTGGCAATTGAAATGATGTACATGAGTCTTAAGTAGTCTTGTTTATGTCAAATTGGACTGTCTTGTGACTAGTTATAGTGTGTATTGTCATAATTGTATGTAAAGGTGTTGGGTAAGGCACGTGGCCTTCCACTATTATATTGTCTTATGTACGGCATAGTGTCAGAAAAATAGAGGAAACTCTATCAAAATTTTTGTAAAAATGGGTCTTTGAAAAATATATAAAATTATTTGTATTTGACAAAATCTATATATTATTTATACATGAGTCAAGTAAGTTTATAAGATTGGAAGGTTTGCAAAAGGTCATCATTACATGACCTCCTACACTAGTCATGCTTCCAAGACTATGGCAAGACACAAATTTAGCTCAAGATCAATCAAAGAAGTAAGCAAGTAAAATTCAGTGAAAGAAGTGTGTATTTGCCTCTTGGAATAATAAATAATAACTTTCAAAGTGAATAGCAATGCTATATTAAGTGAGAAAGTTGTTAGAAATAGAAACTAGTTGTTATTTTTCAATACAACACAAAGGAATCAATTTTTAGGATGGTTTTGTATTAGGAATTGATTCATACAAATTATCAGTCCCTCAAAGACTTTTCTAAAGCTTAGGAATTGATTTTAGAATGATTCTCAAGTACCCCTATTTCAATTGGGATGTAGAAATCAATTCTGGAATTGATTTCCCATTTCTCGTCCAATTTTGGCTAGGAATCAATAAATCAATTCTTCCGCCCAATTCTTAAAAAGGTTTTGAAAAATATTTTTAATAAAAAGCATTTTAATTGTTTTCAAAACATTCTTTTTGCATAAAATCATATTTCTCATAAATAAAATTTATGAAAACTTATACAAGATTGGAAAAAAAACATTTAGAAAGGATTTTAGCATGATTTTTTAGGCAAATAACAATTTGAAATATTTTCAAACTTTGAGCTAAATTTAGAAACAACCCTTAACCTTTACAAAATAACTCATAGGTTTGAATTAAGCTTTCAAATAACTTCAAACTCTTCCTAGACAATTCTACTAAAATTGTGTACAATAAACATATCCAAAATGTTTGTTATGATCAAAATAAATTAATTTGAAAAAAAGCTAGACTCAACAACATGTTGTAAGATGACATTCACATTGGCTTCCTAACACAATATTCCTTTTGTCAAAACAACAACACCTAGGAGTAATTGCATGGGTGATTCATTTTCTTCATAACTCCATCTTATTTCTTTTATATTTGTTTTTATGCCACATCATGACCACATCTCATAAATCACTTTTGCATAAAAACAAAGGTTAGTGAGCACATAGGACTTCATAATTGCTTTTCAAAAAGTGTAGAGAGAGTATTTTACCCTAACTACAAAAAAAAAAGATAAATATAAGAGAAAAAATGTTTCTTAAAATTACAACTCCTTCAATATCGTTCACTCATAAATGAGTAAAAACAATTTTATTAAAATGCTAGGAAAGTTTGAAAGATAGTGACATTATTCTCAGCTATCTTCCTTACTATACCATTATCCAATACTGATTGGACACAAGCCAAGAGGATGATAAAGTGTAAATTAATTCATTTTAAGAGATTCTTCTATAAATTTAGTTTATAAAAATTGTATGAACTCAATCGATCACTTACATTCATGTGTTGATTTAATTAACACGTCATCTATCGATTAATATTTGCACCTATCAAGCATCCTAGCCACTAGTGGTAGAGATAGGGGATCTAGGGTGAGCCCTAACCCCCCTTGTCTTTAAATTTTTCCATATACATATGAGATAAAAATAATTGGACCTCCATATTAAAAAAAATTATGGATACCCAATAAAAACAAGAGTGCAATGGATTCTATGTGTACTCTAACAAAAGACAGATTTTATTAGGCCTTCACATCAACAAATGGACCCTATTATAAAAGCAAACATTTTAAGTTGCCAAACAATAACCCCAACACTCCTTCATCCTTCCCACCCTCCTTCTTTTTCCTAATTTTTTTCTCACTCCTCCTTCCCCTTCCAATGATACCAATGCACTCACCACTAGATTCCTGTTTTTTTTTTTTTTACCATCCTTGATGCTTGTAAAACCTAATATATGATCCTTACAATTTCAAATTTTATATTTTAATTTAATGGCTTGTACTAAGTGGTAACTTCAAGTTTCCAAATGCATTAAGTCTCTATATTTTGAAGCTTCAGGTTCAAGGCATCAAACTCTTCTTTCCCATTTTAATCTCACAATGTAATTTATATTTCTCAATTAAATATTTTATCATTTACATGTCTATACAATTTGTAGTATAAACTGAGAAATTTGTGGCTTGGGATTAGATTGAAAAGTGAATTTTTTTAATTTATCAATTTATAGTTGATTTTTAAAAATTATGTCAATTCTTTTTTCTTTTGCTATTTTAAGATATAATATAAATGTCTTTAACCTATGAACCAAGTTTATTTGAAAAAATGATAAATAATAAAAGCTAAAAGTGCAAAGATAGAGTAGGATAAATTAGAAGTTAAACGGATATATTTTAAAACATTTTTTTAGATCATTGTCATAGATGTTAAAGAGAAAACCTATTGACTCATTTTATTAAGAAAAAATAGGTGAATGAAGACACACAACTAGAGACATCAATTCAAAATTTAGAGTTTGATGTGAAAAATGTTTTTCAATAGCCTACAACTTATACAGTGAAGTAACCTCCTTCTAAAGTTATAAGAGTTGAACAAGAAAAGTTAACATAGTACTCTTGTGCTTGATCTTGAAAAGCACTCTCAAATTTAGGATTATCCAATTAATCATTATGGTCCCAATAAAAGAATTAAAGTGCGGAATATGTATGGATCTTACCCTTTTCCCGTTGGAGAATTTATATACACCTTTATCAAATTTAATATTGCTTTTGATAAGATATGCAGAAGATTGATAAGCAGTAAGTGTGAAGATGATAAAAATTAAAAATTAACAGCAAGAGCCGTTAAAACGTAAGTGAAGAAAGAAAAGTTGAAGACATAAATTTTTAAAGTGGTTTAACTGGAATTGAAACTGCAATTTAAGTCTACTTTACTTTATCTTTCTTAATCGAAAGGCCTCTTGAATGAAAATAAAAAACTATCAGGATTACCAGGCTCCTAAATTACTAGTTTTACAACAAATACATAAGAATTTACATAGACTTCTTGCTAACCTAGAAGAATTAAGATAGGCTCTTCTAAACCTATACAGATTTGTAAATCCTAGAAATCTCAAATAAAAAAGAAATTAAGTGAGAAATGATTTGAAAATACAATACCAATATTTGAGATGAAAATCTCAAACAAGCTAAGATAGATTCAGGTAATCTTTGATCCAAAACTTTTGTAAAAATCTCTGAAGCTTTGATGAGGTAGTGAGAAAAACATTTTCAGATCTTTTTATGATGATTTAGCACTGAATTGTGAATAAAAACTATGAAAGATCATTCATATAGGGAAGGTAGTTAGGCTTGAATAACTGCTATAACTGTCTATAATAGAATAACTAACTTTTAGTTGTTGCATCAATTGTCACATCAATTACAGGTGGTTACAATTAAATAATCAATGTGGTAATTGAAGTGTAGTCTATTGTTCATAGTATTTGCATTGATTACTACATTGAAGTAGCCATTTTTCTTAACCTTCAGTAAAACAGTTTGTATATCATGCATCAATTGCAACTTTGATTGCGATATGATTTTTTCATATGTTCTTGAGTGCATCGATGTGGTAATTGATTCATGATGTTAAGAACAATTTTATAAAATTTTATTTTTCTTCAAGTGGTTTTTCTACCTCATTGTGTAGTTAAAAATATTTGGATTAAACATTATTTGAACTCATTTACAAAAGATCCTATTAAAAAATAAATCATAAAAACTAATCTTGGATCTCTTGAATCTTGAATCAAATATCTTTAAACCTATAAAATAAATCAAAAACACTAAGGCATGTTATTAGATAAAATTGTTTTTTAACATTAAAACTAAGGAAACTATGTAGCTTAGAGTAAGCTAGGCTAACAAATCATTAGGATGAAATTCAAAGAGCATATATAAAATATGAGCCCTATCAATTTAAGTAAGATGTCTATTCACTTTCCATTGATGTAGATCATCCATGGCGATTTCAAGCTCATTACTTTAAAACTTTTCCTTGGCTCGAATATTCACTAGAAAAGGATGGTGCCTTTAGTTTCCTATGTTATTTGTTTGAAAAAAAATAAATGGAAAATCAAGGTGTGATGCATTTATTTCAAAAGGATTCAGAAATTGAAAAAAGTCAACCATGGAGAAAAAATGTTCCTTTATATCCCATATGGGCAAAAATCCCAATTCAGCTCATAATTTTGCCTATAGATGTCATAAAGATTTGAAGAACAAGTCATGTCATATTGATCAAATTATGCACAAGCAAACCTTTAAGCAAATTCTAAAAAATTGCTTACACCTCAAAGTTTTTGTGGATGTTGTTAGGTGGCTAAAGCATGTTAAAGCTTTTGGCTTCTTATAATCAAAAGTTGGGTAAAGTTGTGTTGGAGAGTGCCGCAAAAAATGCAAAATGTACATCTCCAACAAATGAGAAGGAAATTCTAAATATTTTTGCAAGAAATGAGCAAAGCCAAATTCTTGATGAAATTGGTGATGCTAAACTTTTTGTTTGATTGTTGATGAAGCTTGAGATGAATTTAAAAGAAAACAAGGCTCTTCTGGTTACATTGCAAAATGCCCCACTAAATACAAATTATGTATACTTTGATGGATAGGTTGTTTCAACTTGTTCTAACTCTTTTGGTTTCAATAGCTATTCCTTGTGAGAGATGTTTTATAAAAATGCATGTTCCGGTTCCAAAGGCCATTTGTTAACAAATAAATTAACTTAAATAACTAGAATCTTTAACAGTTTGGTGACAATGAAGTATAAAACTTAAGCTTTTTATGATTGATTAATGATTTTTATAATTGACCAAAATGGTCTTAATTATGTACTTAATGGCTTGAGTTTCATGGTTAATAATTAATCTTATAAGATGCCTTTTATGCTACTTGTTTGAAGCTCTTATTGGCCAAATAGCTATATCATTTTAGAAACTAAAATGGTATCTCTATAGCTAATAGCCATAAGGATTAATAGCCAAGTTAATGGTCAATGTTAATGGCCTTTAACGAGCATAAGTTACAAGGCCAATGGGTTTTGCCTTTAAGGCATTAAAGCCAAGCTTAATTTTTCCCAATGAACACAAGGCTTTTAAAGCCATGATATATAGATAGAATTATCTTTATTGCTAATGGTAATTTGAGCTTTATTTGACATAATGTTACACAAATAAGTTAAAAATAATGAATAGCTTTTCATGTGTTATATATACATAGCTCATGCACTAACATATTGGATAATTAATATTGTATATGATAAGAGTATGTACATAAGAAAGATATATAATTATCAATGCATAAACACCATATGTATCTTGGCTAGAGATAAAAAGTTATGGGTGTATGGAACTCTATCTTCAATTTTGTGCAAGAATTGAAAGATTAAATGGCATATGATTGTGGGTATTATATCCTAAGGCAAGGACCACTACACCAGTCAAGTAGAATTGTCAAAGAATGCAAACTCTTGTGGATGGCATAAATTTCCTTAAAAAGAATAACAAGATGCCTCAATCACTCTATATGTGTAATCTCTTATCTTTTCTCCAATTTATCTTATTATGTTTCATGTATTATTAATGATTGAAAGAAGGAAACTTTTATAGTGAATTGTTTCTTCACTCTTGTGTCTCATTTGTACAACTTCATTATTCTTGCAATTTCCTATATTTTTTGCCAAGGGAACAACACTTCTGAACTTGCTTCTTCAATTATAAAGATCATTAAAATAAGACTCTCTAATAAGATGGAAGATGGTTTTCTCAAAGGTTACATAATTACTTATATTGAAAAGCAGTTTACCAGGGAATTTACTACAACTATGATAATAGATGACTTCTATTCCTTATATTTTCATGATATTAATTGATTACTTTATAGTGATTTGATTTTGTTTAATGTATCATGCATATATCTATGTATATTAAATTATGATTGAGAATTTTTTTAATTAAGTCTCAATGTTTCATTCTTGGCCTTTTAACATAAAATTCTTGGCTCTACCACTACAAACCATGAATCCAATCCATTAATTACCCACTCTATTGCCATTGACAATTTTTTACCTTTATAGATGATTAGGTACACTATTAAACGTCCATTTTCTCTCATTCACTCAGTTTACTCTATATTGATTATGAAAATTGACATTGTTCCTACATTAAACCCACAAATTTTAGATATGAAAGCTTGAAGTCAACCATTTCACACTTTGAAGGTAGCATCCTATTGTTTCAACTTCCTTACCATTTCACACTCCAAGGTAGGATTTCACTCCCCCAAACTTCTCTATTATTTCACATTATGGGGAGCAGACCTCTCTTTGGATGGCAAGAACATACTTTGGGGTTAAAACCCCACTCATCTAACTTCTCTTTCACTTTAGGGTCAAGACCCACTCATTTAACTTCTTTATTGCTTCAAGGCAACCACCTCGTAGCCCTATCCAATGTTAAGGATAGGACGACCACATGACCCTTTCCAATCTCAAGGTAAAACCACCCCCACAACCTTATCTAGCCTTAAGGGTAGGACTACCCAGGCAACAAACTCCATATGCCTATGATCCAAAGTATCAGCCTTTTTATTTACTAATTGGGGTTGCTTAACCATGAATAGGAACCCCAAAGGCATCATTGTCACTGTACTTTCTTGATCATAGGTAATAACTAACTTGGTCATAGAGAATGGAGACGCAATCCTCCCCACAATCCAATAGGTAATCTTTTTTGAATGTGACATGGCAGAATTGGAGTAAGGTTATGTCCATGGAGTATAGAAAAGTGAGCATATGTTATGCTTAACATTTCATTCACAGACCCTCCAAAAGAGAGTGAGGAATCTTCTTAGTCTAAAAAGCCTTAAGAACCCCACTACTTACCTAGTGAACTTTAGGGACCCTATTACTTACCCAACCAATCTTAGGAACCTTGTGAACTTTAAGGACCAACAAGCAAAACTATGACATCATTCCACTAATGTAGCCTTAATTTTACTAACTGACTCTCTAGAATCCCATTAAAACTTCTCATTAGTATCCATCAAGCCCTAAACTTCTTCCTTATATTCTCTATCAACTCCCATAAATGTGACCATCACCTAAAGAAGTGCTAACCATCTCATTAAATCATCATTAAGTCCCTAAATATTATATAAAGAAAAAAAAACCATCTCCCAAATGACCCTTGGAGACCTTTTACAATAAAAGAATACTTGAAACCTACATCACAAAAGCTAAACCACCTAGAACCAATACCCTCACCCTCAACCAAAGAACAACCAAACCACTTGAAACTCAAGCCTTACCATTAACCTTGAACAACCTACAACCTCCACCCTCTATCCAAAAACAACCTCACCCTTTGATGAACACAATTTATACAGAATTTAAATCCCTTATTACTTAGTCTTTTGTTATGTTTATATGCTTAATTAGATACTTAGGATTAGTTTTGTGGTTTGCTAAGTTTTTGTGCTTAATTGAATTTATTTGGTAAATTTACACTATTTTAGGATTATAGGCATATCTAGAGTTTTAGATCTCAATTTTAGGTGATTCTTATGTATTTGAAAAACTAAAAGAAAGATCTAAAAATGATATGAAGAGTCCCTAACCCAGTTCAGACTTTTTAGAGGTGAAACAAGGCCCACAAACTGGAACAGAGTGTAATGTTGCAACCCAAAATCATTCCAAGTGTTTTGATCATAAGTGGAACTCCAAAAGTTATTTTAGTACAAAATCAAGCCCATTGGTTATAAGATCAAATTCTACAACTTTTATGAAAGGTTTGAGAGTAAAATACATCATTTTGACTTAATTAATTGGCTATAAACTTAAGTGATCAAATTTGTTATGGGGTTAGACTGCTCAAAAAATCTATCTTAGTGTTTAGTCCACAACTTGAGCTAGAAACTGAATTTTAATTCAAGGTCAAGGCCATTGGAAAGATAAGTGATAGACTTACATCTTATCTAAAGATTGCCATGCCAACAAAGCCTCCTTCCAACCCTAGACTATAGCCCAACTCAAAGGCAATGCACTAAACTTATAAATAGATAATTAAACCTTATTTGTAATATCTTTTTACTCATTTATAAATTGTCTCCAACTTTTGGAGGAAAAAAGCTTTACTAGGGCAAGACTCCATCTATAATTAGGTTTTCTCTTTTCTTTTTTATTTTCCTTTTATTTTTGTATTTAATGTGTAGCTAGATTCTTCTCTCAATTTAAGGGAATTCTATACCATTTCTATTATTGATTGTGAGACTTGATTTAATCATGAATTTATTCCTATCATGATTCTCTTAATTCTCTATTCTTACTGCCTATAATTGTTGTCAATAGTTGATCAAGAGGCCTATTAATTAATTATCCAAAGTGGTTTAACGCTAGCTGAACTTTTGTAAATAATCTCATTATTTGTGACTGTTTAGTTGTGGGGTAACAATAAGGTCTTGATAAGTTGCTGAGGTGAGTCAATTCTCCTAAGGAATTAAGGGTAATTAATTGCATTGTTATTGGGGTGATTCAGTTAATTAGGATTAGTGTTTTTAGGACTTGATACCATGGGCAAAGTTGGTTAGAGTATTAGGATTTAATTGATTTAACAATAAGGGTCAATTGGGTGTTGGGTTTGATTGACTAGTTTCGGGAAAAATTAACAAGGTTTACTTAGGTGTTGGAGTTTATTTAGTATCTTGACTAGGTGCTCAAAATGGAAATGAAATGTTAATGTTAAGGATCAATTAATAGAATGGTTGTAGGAGTCCCTTAGATTAAGCATTCTCCATTTGATCTCCCCTCAATTTTGGTTTTATTTTACATGCTTTCTATTTGTTTGATTTAATTCCTAGTCTCTTTAAAATCCTATCCCCCCCTCAAATTTTATTATACTATAAGTACATTGAAACCAATCTCCAATTTCTATGGACTTGACCCGGACTCACTCTTGCTACTAGCTATCTTAGGTAGTTCAATATTAATTTTGACTGATTCCAACAATTGTCACCTTTACATAATTTCTTTGTCTCTTTCTTTCTCTCTCTCACAAGAGACCCCTTTCTCCTTCCTTTACCCTACTTATCATCTCTCTTTTGGAGTGCTTGTTCTTCAACCCAACCTGCTATCTTCAGGAAAAACTTACCTTTTTTTTTCTTTTGTACTTATATTTTCAACCTAAAACCCTTACAGACATTATTGTTTGAGTGGACGCAATGAAGTAACTTGCTAATTATCTTAACTCTAATATATGAACTGCCTGTTTTTCAATGGATCGAAAGCTTTCTAATCACCTTAAAGTTTAAAACGATTATGGGATTGTGTGTGAAATATCAAGTGCAAGTAGCACTATTTCAAAGAAGGGTAAAAGACTATCTTTTGTATGCATCCTTGATGGTTGATATCTCTAAAGAATCTAATTGATGAATAGCCACCACAGGCCATACTAAGCTGTCCAGCCTTTAACCCTATAAAATCTTTTCCACATGAAGTCCTTTTGCTTATCCATATGGACATGTGAGCATGTCTCCAAGACGACGACCTTTCGTTCGAACACACTAGTTATTCTTGCAATATTGCAGCTGTGTCCCATTTTGTTCAGCTTGCTTCTCATGCCTTACGTGTAAGGCACTAAAACATTCTAGCAGACACCGCGCTCTTTCTCACTGACCCCTTCTCCACTTTTAGCTTCAGAATGGCTATCAAATTTTCCGATTGCCAATCTGTAACTGTGGACCCATTTTCATGAGAAATTATTATCTATACATGGTCATGCATTACATTAACTCAATAACAACTGACACTTGTGTATTAGAACTTAAATTTGATGTGTTATCAAGATAATTATTTTTGCACTATTTAATTGATAAAAAGGTCACACTTTTTTTAAAAAAATTATATACTACCATTTTTGTGAAAAAAAAATTATGACAAGGAATACATAAATATATAACAGTGTAGATTATCAAAATTAAATATACTCTTATTTACTAACCTATCACATTTAAAAAATGTACATGCATTAATTGATAATTAATTTTATGTAATATAAAATATCTCTACTTTTACAGCTGCTAAGCACTTCTTCTGACACAAGGCAATCAGAGCTACCAGATGGAGATCAAAGGGTGCAAGATTTTGCTTATCCACCGCTGCTTTGGCAATTCTGACAGACTCGAAATCGGAAATTAGATGCATATAAAAACAACAATGATGAGTAGAAAGGACAGTGAAAATATCTCAGGATGGGGTAGTCTTGTGTATTATTGGTCTATCTTGATTGTATTGTAGTGCAACGATTCCTTAATGTAATTATTTTTTCTAGTTTCGTTTTCTTGTATATGACATCACTATTTATGAGATGACGATTCACAATGCTTTTGCTTGTATTTTGATATAGCTTTTTTCGTTACTATCTTACATGGTAATTAAACACATGATAGAGATTGGCAAACAAGAACTCAGCAAAAGACGAAATTAAGTAGCTAAGTTAAAAAATGATACTTAATTTCGTCCCAAACAATTTTGTTTTGCTTTGATATATTTTTGTGAATTACTTAGCAATGAGGACTTCCATGGTGAAAAATAAATGGATGGAATGAAGAGTTTCAAACTACAATCTACCATCTTAATATTACATGTAATATTTATTACGGATAATTATAATTTTTTATAATTTTATTTTGTTACAATTATATTTTTATATTTATCCATAATTTTATTAATTACAGCATAATCACAATTTAAAACTATAATGGTATGCATATTATTAACATTATATCATGATTAATTTCAGAATTAATGATATTAGTAATTTATACACATATTCTCATCTTGTCCACTTTTAATGAAAAGTATCATTAGCACCGTGCCATGAAAGTCATCTCTTTTCTTAGCACATATATATTAGGGCAAGCCAAGAGTGATTTTAGATAATCATCCTAAACACAAAAGCAGTTCAGACTCCCAAATTCAGAAAAACCAAACCCTAACCGGCCCCACCCCCCCAACACATACAAACACATATATACATGTTCCGGTTAAAAGCAGTATCAATACGTGACCTTTGAGCAAAGATAATTCCGTTTCTATGAAGCGAAATAATCTCAAATAAAATGGTGGAGTACTATTTATATATTAAGTATTTACATTATTAAGTCGAAGTGTTCTAATTTAAAAGTATGGATGCAACTACAAATTTAGTTTTATAGTTTTAAAACTACTGCATCAAATTAAAGTTTTTAAATGGATAATCTTTAAAAAAAAAAAAAGGTTATTATAGGCATGAAAATATAGGTGAATGATTCATGCACCAGAACTCATTTAATTGGAAAATGCTTACTTGTTCCTGTAAGAAAGTGGTAATTCACGCTTAAATTGATCATCCTAATTAAATCCAAAAAGCCTGATTCATACCAACATATATCAATATCAGTTTCATGTGAAATAATACCTGCACTGCTCTTAAGGGAATAGCCAAGAACGGCATCTTTATGAATAAGATTTTGATCACGAAGTGATAAGTAAATAAATATTATGAATTATTTTAAATTGTAATTAAAATTATATATGATTAATAAGATTATAGATAAATAAAAAAATAAAATTTTCATGGAACAAAATTGCAAAATATTATATTTACGGAACACACTGCAACGACCGCCTGCAATTTAAAACTATGCATTAGATTTTGCTTTTGCTTCAGAAACTAATCATGAACGTACAAAAGTGAGGTCGGTCTTAACTTATTCCCTTGACATTATCTGTTTTTGGTGATTCATTAAGATAACAAGTAGTTGAATTAAAGATAGACTTATGTATTTCATATGCATCAGGATTCAAGGGTATGTACATTTTTGTTAAAAAAATGGAAAAGAAAAAACAGTGGTCCACACATAGTTAATTAGAAACTTCCAACTGCTAAATTATTAAAATTATTTTTGAGCTCTCACTTGCCAATTTAACCTTTTAGAATAATTCAGTTTAGTATTAGGATGACGTGGCAGTCAGATTTTGCTATCAAGTTAGAATTATAGGAATTTGAGCCATGCTTTAGGGAGATGATTCTGGCAGATTCTTGATTTTCCAATGTTATTCAGTAATGTTTAATTAACATTATTAATGTGTTGTTACCTGGTCACATGATGTTTTTTAGTAATTAAGTATCACATTAATTACATGGCCGACCATCCTTTTTATGGGATCCCACTTTTAAATCAGAATTAATGAGTACGAAAGGCAAGCATTTTTACTCCTGTCGTAATATTAAAACTCAAAATTAGCGTCTGTTGGTTTTTAAAAAGTAAAAAATCTACCTCTTAATTTATAAGGCAGATTATGTGACCTACACGTTATTGCTTTATTGATATTGATTATAAATATTTTTACTTCTTAATTATGTATCTCTTTAAGTACACTTGTACTCATATTTTTACTACATGTTATTTTAGTGTTTATTTTATAATTTTTTGCTTGATTTTCTTTATATTTAAAAATTTTGCAAGTTATTTTTTTTATTTATGGTCCTAAACTTTAATTATTAATGTATATTTTAAAGAAATAAGGTAAAATATTATTTGTTATATTGAAAGATCATTATCCTCTTTCCATTCCTCTTTTTAGAATATCTTATTACTTTTATATTTAGGAATAGAAGTTTTAATCTTTTAAGATTATTTTTACATTGGTATTTTATCCTTTTGATATGTCAAAGGAGGAGCAGCTTGTTTTATTGTCATATATATATATATATATATCTATATATATATATATATATTAGTTAATATTAATATTAACAATAGAAATTATTTTTAGGTAACAAGTATTAATAAGGATTGTTCTTTCCTCATTGCTTATTTGCATTTACAAATTTAAATATTTTAGTAAATTGAAATTGTAGTAAGAACTAGAAATATTTGTTCTGAGAAAAGAATAAACTCATTCTTTTTTTTTCCAATGCACCGTAAACATGATTTTATAACATAAATAATATAAATATCTTTTAACAAATATTATAGTTAGAATTACTTTATGGTTAAAATTAATATGAAGTCCCGAAATACTAGTTATGAGAAAATTATTATGTATTCATAAATTAAGAATAAATTGTGCATATTTAAGCCAAAGATTATCATATATCATAAATTAAAAATAAATCATGCATAGTACAAGTATTATATTAGTTTATTATAAATATTTTACTTCTTAATTATGTGTGTTTTAAGTAAGAGTTTTTTGTATTTGTACATTTAAGATTCAAGTGTTGTACTTAATAAGCGATTTTAGAAGTTAAAATTACTGTCATTACTATTGTAGATGACTTCTGAAGCTTTAGTCTATCTTAAAGGCCAGTATTAGTTATAAGATTAAATAACAATTAGTCTATACATTCAGAGATAAAATTTAGAAGAAAAAATGCAAATATATACTTGATAATTCTCATGATTATTTTATGTATCTGACAAAGTTGAGTTCATTACCAAACAATCATATAATCTTCACCCGTTTCTATATTGACAAGTAATCTTATCTTGTAAGCAAAACAATGATGACAAGATTACCACCCCCCCCCCCCCCCAAAAAAAAACAATTGTTAAAATTTAGACACTATTGCATAAAATTTTTCACGTTAAAAAAAAAAAACTCAAAAATATGTTAATAACTTTAGTGAGATATTTCTATTTTACCCCCTAGAAAACAAACTATTGTCATTTTCCCCCCTCAAGTTTAACAAAATATCAAAATACCCCCTA
>JANHAO010001586.1:0-32703 GCA_026873985.1 Saraca asoca
CACTAACACAACTGGAGTAAGTCATTTTTGGACCTTAAAATGCTAAGTGAGAGGACAAATAAATGAGTGAAATATTTTGTTATCAATGAACAACATACTAGGAGAGTCAAGTGAACTGAGCATTATATTCACTTATAGACATATTCTCTTGCCTTAAATTTTTAAGTCTTTGGGCATTCACTTGTCAGACATTGGGAGGAAGGAGTCTATCAATAAAAATTTCTTGAAAAATCACCTAGGTTAAATAGTTTGCATCTACAACTCAGCCTTTAATAGCCCCAGCATACCAATAATGTGCTAGACCATTCAATTAATATCCTACTAATTCTATCAATAAGGGTTTTGGGCATTGCAGCATCCTACCATACCTTTCAATTTGATCTAGAAATTGGTACAGGCCTACAGAAGAATTTGCTCTTGCATATTTAGGTGGTTTTAGTTTCAAGAATCCATGAACAATTTTCAATCTATTCTCTTGTTCATTTCTAGTAGGAGAAATTCAATCTCTTTCACTTCGCCTATGCCATTCAATCTCTCTATTTTAATCTCAGTTTTGATTTCATGTCAATGCATATACTAGGTGATCCATTACTTGCTAAACCAAGTTTTCCACCTATTGGGGAACTTTTGGGTTTTCACCAGTTTCATGGTAGGGGCTATTTCATCTAATGGACAATCCTGTGCAATCAAACTTATGTTCTTAGCCTTATTGGCTTCTAGTTCTCACCATAATCTATAGCACAAAATTAGTCAAATTCTCAAGACATAAGACAATTTTTATTTGACTTTGCTAACATTAACACGTATTTCACTAGTTTAACGAGAATGGTATCAGCAATATGTGTTCCTTCGTACACACGTGCTACTGGTACTGCTCCTATTAATACTTGATGAAACCACCATCATTATACAATGGTAAATGACTCTATATGTAGGCCCATTCTTATAGGTCTATCCTAAACCATTGCTTTGATGTCAACAAATGTCATGACCCTAATGTCCTGGTCATGACAGTATGAATGTCATTCCTTCACTAGATATTCACCAGCCTTTTGCCATCACTACTTGTTATCATTTTCTTAAGTTATTTCTGGAGTTATCCTATCATAAAATAGAGGTGACTAAATTGTGGAAAACTCAACACATAAGGTTACCCATGAGAAAATATATACAAATATTAATTAATTTACACCGGTATTGCTTAACAAGCCATATACCAGTCTTGCTCAAATGTATATAAGTCTCTAACAATTACAACATATACCTACTACCAAATCTACATCTTAGGGCCTGATTCCACTATTAAAACTACCAAAAGCAATTTTCAAAAATAAAAAAAGGATTGTGCATTCAAAAGAAATTACCTTAACCTATGTCTTATCATATTACCAAAATATAGGTCACTGTAACTAAGCCCTATGTCCCTTTCTATTTACATGTTCTCAAAAGATAGCAAAATAGTTTTTAACTTGATGGTTGACCTATAAGGGTCTAACCATCCTAGGGCCATCATTAATAGTACATTTGGCAAGTCAAGTGGAATAATCTCCATATCATGTAAAACCTCACATCCTGACAGTTCAGGATGATAGTGTAGTGGGTGTTTATCTGATAGCTTCAAATAGACTTGATATTATGGTGGTGTAGGTGTCATTTGTTATTTTCATCATATTATTATCCATCTTGTTTTTCTAGAACGGGATTTGTAGTATCTTGAGAATCTAAAAAAAAAGTCCATAGAAGAGTGAATCTGGGGCTCAGTGAATAAAATGTACCAGACTCATGGACTCATTAAACCGCAAAGCATGTACAAACATAAGTATTCATACCTATATGTTTGGCTACTTCTCATAGAATCTTCGATAAGCAATTATTGACAATTAGAGATTTGTATATGATGAAACTTACATTATATTACTTTTGGACATGGTGTTGAGTTAGGCTCTTAAAGCCAGTGACCAACATTTGAGCTCGCTTGTATTCTAATCAAATAATAACATTTTGCAACAGCTCAAATGATTCCAAGCCCTTCAATATTACATAACAAGAATGTAAATCTTTTTGTTACTCTGATCTAGCCTTATCCCTGCATAAACCTAACCTTATTCCTCCAATCCATCCTTATCCCACTCATCAAATTAAAATGCGCAAATCCAAGATCTAATTTATAATTCTCCATCACACCCATCAATATCACATGATCACATGTCAATATCATTCATAGTGTCACACACACCATTCATAAATTCACAAATGCCATCACACTTTGTATAATAATAGTAGTCACAATAAATACAATAATTCATTCCCATTTTTATACATAAACAAGCATTAAGCCAAATATTCATTTATTGCAAATGATTACAATTCCAACAACAATCATAACATCATGACATCACATACTATTCAATATTTCAGCTACATCATCAAGCTTTACACCATAATGCTACTCATAGTAATTGCATTTTTACAATCACATCATTCATTATTATCTTCATACTTTTTTTTTCTCATAATCACTTTGGTTTATAAATTCATTGATTGGATACTCTTGCATACATAATACTTCCATTCCTTATTACCAACTTGGGATTCATACTTTTATAAACTTTATTTATTATGTTTGAGTTATTTGGATTCATAATAAAAGTAATTTAAGGAATTTAGAATAAAATTAAGAGAAATAGACATTAATTAAATAATATGAAATTTGCTAAAAATATGATGAAAATCGTGATTAGAATCATTGAAGAAGACGAGCATGATCGCGATTCAAATTGGAAAATTTATTTATGAAGAGCTTGATTGGACTAGGGGAAATATAGTTAAAAACGTGAGTTTGCTCAGTAAATTTTAAAAACTTTTAGGAAGTATAATTTCAACCATGATCAAAATAAAAAAAACAAGACAAGGAAGGTCAATTTGAATTGTCAAATTTTAGTTCAAAATTTGATTTGAATCGATCAAGAAAAACTACTAGGTTTCTATGAGCATGATCATAGAGTTTAGTTCAAAATGGTGTAATTCAACTTGCACAAGTAGATTTTGCATACAAATAGCAAAAAAATAGGGGAAACTAATTATAAGGCAAAATCTCACCATAAGACCTTATTTCAACATGTTTTGTTAGCTTAAACATACATAAAATCCATTCATTTCAATCATCAACTAATTAGCTCATTGATCAAACCATTTAATCATAAATCATGCCTCATAATCACATAACCCATTTTCATCAACCATCATTTATTTAGCAAATTGCAATCAAGAATCATATATTAATTCACAAAAATGGTGAGAAATATTCACCTTTTTAGCTGAAAATACAAAGGTGCTGCTAAACACATCAAATCTATTTATATTCTTCAAGAACCCAAAGAAAAGTCTATTAGCTACCAAACTTTTTTGAAGATTTCTTTCTTCAACTAAGCTTATATATTTAGATTATGATTCAATTTAATAGAAACCAGCTATATCTAATAGATTCAAGCTCCAAAACGTAAAAAAAAACCATGTTGATTCATGGGTTGAATAGTAATATAAACAGTAGCAAAAATTTTTAAAAATTTATTTATTAAGTTTCACCTAATGAATTAGCATGATTTTGTTATCAAATTGAAAAGGAAGAAGAGAAGATTCAATAGTAAAAATTTGAGAAAATAATAGGAAGAGTTAATAAGCTTACTTGTAGAGAGAGAGAGAGTGAAGCTAGAGAGACAGTTAGAAGCTTAAGAAAGAAGATGAAGGAGTTTGCATGACATCATTGAGCTGAAGTCCAAGAAAAAAGAAAGGAAAGCCACCTAATTGGAGGGTAAAATGGGAAAACTTGGTTAACTTCCCAATAACTTCAAGTTGAACATTTTCCTTTTTTAGTAACTTTTCTATTTCTCCTATTTTGAACTCAAATTTAACATACTTACCAATCTCTAATGATCATAAAATTTTAATATAATTTAGTTAAATTATATGCCTTCATAATGCCTTTAATTTTGTACTTAACTGATATCTGTAACCCTAGTTCAATATCTTCAAAATTTTACAAAAATAAATCCTCAAAATTTCATATTTTCTATTTCTACTATATCTAAGTATCTCATAACTTCAAATCTATAACTTTGAATTCTTCAAATTTTTTATTTTCCTTATTTTATTACTAAAAATTGATGTTATTATTTTTTTAGAACATTCAGTGTATTACATGGGTAATTCGTTCAAAGTTCTTTGATTGAAAGTCATGTTCTCCAAGTTCAAATTAAAAGAAGTATGGTGGGAAAGCAGATGAATAGTTATGGCTATCTCTGGGGATGAAACTCCTGATTGGTCAATTGATAAAGAAGTAGCCTGAATAGAGGAAGAAGAATGCTTAATTACTCTCCTTAAATTTTATGAAGTTCTTTCAATTTATGGATAAAAAAATAGCTCATAATTGTGAGAGAATTGAGTCATACACAAGAAAAATCAGCAAGAAAACAAAAACAAAAGAAATAGAATTATGAAAATTGATAAAATAATTTTAGAATATATTAAAAAAATTCAAAAACTCTACTGAATGATGGAATTTTGCAAAAATAGTTGGGGTCCATAGTAAAATATGAATTTTGATTAGCTCGTTGAAATCTTGAAGGCTAGTAAGTTTTGTCCCCAGATTTCATCAAAATTTTTGCCTCAGGACCCACCATACCTAAAAAACCCTAAAAACATGCAAAATGATAGTTGTCCAACCCATAACATAATTTGACAATTAGATCCACAACCTTAAAACTTAATGAAAATGGTATAGTTTGACCTCAAGCCTTTCATGAAAGTTGTGGGATGGGTCTTAGCTATCCTATTGGCTTGAGTTTACACCAAAATAAAGGTTGGATCTCCACTTATGAATAAAATACTAAAACTAGTTTGGGTTAGTAGAACAACACTTCATTTCAGTTTCTAAGCTTAATTTGATCTTTAAAATGGCTAAATTGGGCCTTGGACTCTGCATGATATTTATAGAGAATCCTCTTAGCTTTCCAAAGACATAAAAATCTCCCAAAATTGAAGTCCAAAACTCTAGATACACTGAAAAACCTAAAAAGGTGCCAAATCACTAAATTAATCCAATTAAGCACAAAACTGACCAAACCACAAAACTAATTATAAGCATCCAATTAAGCACATAAACATAACAAAAGACTAAGTGTAGAAGGGATGTAAAATATGTATAAATTGTGTTCATTAGAAAACTATGCAGAAAAGGGGTGAAAGCACTAAGAAATAAGTAGAATAAAAACCTAAATCCTAAATGTAACAATCCTAAATAGAACTCTAATCCTAATCCTGCCAAAAACATGAAAATCAATCAACCAATCTCTGCAAATGACACCAAAATGTTGATAGGTGTTGAGATTTTCATAATTTAAATATGTTGAACTACCCTATTTTTGTGTAGGTGGATGAGTCTACGTCGAACCCAATGGATTGGATGATTAATTTAGTGCTAAATGGAACCAAGGAGGGGGTTGAAAATTAAAGACAGAAATTCAAGACAACATAATAACTAAATAAAATTTTGAAAAGAAGAAATTCAAATGGGAAAAACTTCATCCATGGAAATTCATCCATTCAATTCTTAAATTGATCCTGGATACAATTGTATTATCTACTTAGAGGTGGAGAAAAAACAAGAACATTCTCATTCATCAACACTAGTCCTTACAAATTAGATGGACACTGCCTTTTGCCAAATTCATCATATAAGTGGACTAGCCAAGCCAAGAAAGAAAACAAAAGGGGATAGCCCCACCCTTAAGCCTAGCACATAAATTACCTCTTATTATTCTTCCTTAATTTCATCAATTTGAGCCTAGCACCCGAATAAACTTTTATTGCTAATCTTATTCGAGCCCAGCACCCACCCCAATGAAATCAACAATAACATTAAGAATAAGAGGAGGCTAAGACTAGACAATAATTAGACACCGGTGCATAATGATTAAATTCATCCTACATTTCCATTAGGTTAATAATCATACTCTAGCACATAATTATATACCCAACTGCTACTTTGCCTAAACTATCATAACAATTTCAAATTATGTAGTTTAAACTAACAGATAATTACCATAGACAATTAACTAATGGACCCTATTAATCAATCATCCAATGCAATTGTACAATTAAAATTGAGAAACAATAAATAACCAAATTAGGAATAATTTAACAATACAAATTAGGTCTCATAATTATAATTGAATTGGAGTTGAATTTCCCTTGAATTGAAAGAAAAAGTGTAGTTACTCATTAAAAGGAATAAAAAATAAAAGAAAAAAGAAAACCTGAAAATGGACTTGTGTTCTTACCTTAGGAGAGCTCTTCTTTCTTTACAAAGTTAGAGAAAAAAGTAGAATGAGAGAATATGAATCACTAAGTGTCTTGTTAGGTTTCTCTATGAGCTCTCTCTTTTCTCTACTTAGGCTGTCAAATTAGGCTAGATGAGGGCACAATTGGACCTTGGCATCTTCATGGGAAATATAGCCTTACTTCTTAGCAATCCAATGGCACAAATTTTTCTGAAAGTGAAGGTTTCGAACCTAACTTATAAGACAAAACTTATAACAGGTTCTATAGAGCAAGCTAACCTGTAACAGATTTTGCCTTTCAGCTTCACAACCTTGAAGCTCTTTCAAAATGGAATAGTTTCGACTTGAGCCCTTCATTAAAGTTGCAAATTTGGATCTTAGCTATCCATGGGCTTGGCTTTGCACTATTTAGAGGACTGGAGCTCCTAAAATAATAAAAATACTGAGACTAGTTTAGTATTGATGGGTCAACACTCTGGGCTTGAGACTTTTCATAACAATTGTATGCCTTGCTCTCAGTTTTCTAATAATATAAGAATTAACCCAATTAGAGGTCTAGAACTCTACATACAACTAAAAGCCTGAAATAGAGTTAAATTATCAAATTAATTCAAATTAGTCTCAAATCTAACCAAATCATGAAACTAATCACAAGTACCCTAATTTGCACAAATCATAACAAAAAACTTAATGAAGAAGAGGTATAAAATATGTAAATATTGCACTTGTTAATACTTTTGCTAGACAAGAGCTCTAATAGGGGGAACTTGATGTACTTGCCCCCTTTTCGAGGACCTGGACTATGCCAAATGGTAATGTTTACATGTTTTCATTATATTTCAATGTCATGTTAGACTATTTGAAAATATTGACATATGGAGTAATATTTTTCTATGCAAGCTTCCCTATGCTCACATCGTTGTGTCATATGCTGTACGTCGGCTTGATGTTAGGATTGTAACAAGCTGGTGGGTGCTTGCAGTTGTTCTTTGTGTGGGTTTGAGACTTTTTCTATGGCATGGTTCATACTAAAGGTGTGACGTGGTAGGAGATGAAAGAGTAAACACCACTTTGTAGCCGATGGGTTAATCATTTGAAGGGCCCATAGGGTTGCTCACACACTACAAGATCCTTTTGGATGGGTGGGTTTATGTTGGAATGGGTCAGTGTCTTTATCACAACACTTGTCACCTTTGTTTTTTCATGTATATCCTAACCATTATGCTATGTAGTTTATCTGGAAATCATATGACCTACCCCTAGTGCAACTGTACTTGAGGTTGGATGTATTAGTGCGTACTGATCAATGGCAGGCCCTGGTGACTCTGATACACTTCTCCATAGTGGAGTTTTAGCACTTCCTATAGGTTCAATGTAACTCATAGTTCATGCACATGCTAGACCTTCACTCACTATAGATGGGCCATGATTAGGTCACTTTGCACCATGAATACACAAACATATGGCCACGTAGGTAGGAATTCATCATCCTTCCAAGGCCATTATAGCTTGATGAGCTACTATTTGGATCTAAGTACATGCAGCGGTACTAGGGGTCATGAAATGATGGGTGGGGTATCACTCATCGTGCTAAGTGAATTTCTTGAGATATCTACCTTGCAATGCTTAGTGACCTAAGTTACTTGTAAGAAATCCCCTATGATAGTGGCCACATACAATTGATCATACAGAGGTACAATAGGCACATTCGAATGCATGACAAATAATTTAGATACAAAAGTAATGAATAGAATTAAAGTTAAATAATATCTAGTAGGTTGGGAGTTAATAAATACCATACTTGCTACTACAAAATTAAATGCCTGAGCATCTTGCCTGGTAAGTGCAAAAACTCTAGTAGTTTCTCATCCTTGCAAGGTTTATCCTCTACCTCCCATTCCTCTTCCTTTTTCACTACCTTCCACCAGAGGTTGTGTTGAACCAACTAATGTTGTATGTATAATCATCTTCGTAGCTACTCCTTATACATTTGTTGCTTGACAGATTTTTGCCTAGTGGCCTAGTTGCCCACATTTTAAACATACCCTAGAGCCTAACAAACAAATAATTGGGTGGAATTTTCCACAAGTCACACATGTTGGATAGCTTCTGACTAAAGCATTTGCATAAAAGGCAACATAGGTTTGTGATCTCTTAGCTATACTATGTTTGGCTTCTTATAGCTTGGGTCCCTCTAACATGGCACCTCAATAACCTTGTCCTTGATTTCCTCATGTTAGGTTCTTACCATACCTTTCTATTTGCTGGAGATAGTTGTTTCCTTCAAACTTGCTCTAGTTCACTTCTTGTCCCCTAGTTGTGCCTTAAACACCCTCTAGCCTTGCCTTATCAACTTAACATCTAATGCCTTATTCAGAATATCCACCATCTTGGTGCAATCATCAATCATGATGGCTATGAAATATATGGGCAGTAGCCTTTGAACATAACGATCTATCCTTAATCAAGTGTATAGAATTACATTTCTAGCATAATGGGATAGTCTGCTAAATGAAATGGTGTAGTTGGCTACTATCATTCCTGGAAGCATATCAAGTTCTAAGAATTCCCAAACTCTTGAATCCCTCATACTTTTAGGTAGCAATTACTTTAAGAATAGCTCTTGATAATTATCACATGCTTTTGCAGGAGTTTATAGTCCTGGGTTGTCACTCTAGGCCTTATGCTAGTGTAAGGCTACCCCTTCTAACACCAAGCTGATGAACTTGATATCCATGTAGGGGACATCCTATCACCTTTAGTATCCTTTCAATTTGCTCAAAGAACTCTTACTGATCCTAAGTCTAGTAGTTACCCTAAAAATTCATGGGCTTAAGTTGAAAGAAATCCATAATTTGGGTATTCCTTACAAGGAAATATGGTTATGATGATGCTAAAACCTCCTCTTCTTGATGTACTTGTTCATCCCATCCCTACCTTTGTGCCATGGTTTGGATCAATACCTCTATCTTGTGCTACAACTGGTCTACTCTGTCTGACAGTTCGGGGTATGTGCAATGACTTCATATGCTTGATTTTCCTTCATCAATTTGGTTGCAGATTTAGGAGCGAGTTCAATTCTTGATCCTTATTTTCTTTTGGTTCTCTAATTCACCTATTTCATATTCTAAGGGCCAATCATACTAAGTTATGCAAGAGAAATAGATTTTGGGTTAATCAAGAAAGAAGATTATATGATGCAGATAAGTATATAGTGAACATAGACAAGTAAATTTTAGGTGATGATAACTACTCCTGGGCACACCTATAACCTTCCAAACCTAACTCATCCTTAAAGCTAGCCAAACATAACTAGAGCTCTGATACCAAAACTTCATATCCCTAATTTTAGGAATGTGATTGATATGGATCATGAAGTGATGACCCACGGACCCATAGGCTTTTGACCCATATGAAATAAATCTTTAAATAAATATTTGAATTAAACTCAAAAGAAATGTTGTTCACACTTTAAATTCAAAATCAAATTAAAAATAAATACAAAATAGGAATAGAAATAAAACTTAAATGAAATGTTTTTGAAAAACTTATCTTATGAAATGATAGGGTCAGCTTGAATAATTGATAGCTCTCTCTACCAAAATTTATTCACATATTGAATCATACTTCCTACCTTTAATGAGTAGGAGTAGGTCCTACTTGAGTAAGACCCTTTGGGTGCTGAGTGTCTAAAAAAATGCTAAAAGAAAGGAATGAGTACAGCCATATGTACTTAGTGAAGTTAAGGTTTCTACCTTTATTTAGATTAAAAACCATTTTGGTCATAAAACTTATATAGCATCCACATGTATGTGTGTGTGTGTGCATGTCTATATATATTATATTAAAATATAATATAATCTAGCACATGCATAATTTGTTTATTTGTTACTCTTTCATTTCTTGGATTCAAGTGATCATGCATACACTACAATCTTATCATATCAGAATGATAGACTTGCCATGTAGGGACACTCTAGTCTTTTTTTAATAAAGGTTGTATTCTTACGACTAGGGTGATAACTAATAATAGTATTTGATTATACTGGCAATGATGGGTCAATGCAAGGAATGATGTCTGCTATTAAATCTTATGTCCCTTAGGACATGTTAATTAGAGTTGCATGCTGTGTAGGATACATGATTAAATTTTATGCTCTCTTACACCACACCTGAGTCATTGGCCTATACAACTTAGTGATAAAATCATAATTATAATTTTACACCCTCTAATGCACATAGGTCCTCCAAATCCCCCATATTTTGTGCTAGTTAGCAAACACAATCATCCTTGGAATTTTCTTTAGTCTATTTATACTTAGGTTTCCCTTTCTATACTTAATGGTCTTTATATATCCTATTTTTTTTGTTTATTATGAAATAATTAATGAAATTAATTATAAAAATCTTCAAGTTAACAAATATGATTTAGGCTTATACTCTTAACCTTCCCTAACCCTTGCATACATACATTTAGCACATATAACAAATATACCTAATAATATCATTTAGTTATTAGGTGTAAGGTACTTATCTAATTCTCCTTTTAATTCACCCTAACAAACAGAAAACATTTTAGGCTAAATGTAGGAAATAATTTTGATAAATAAAATAAAGCCAGAAGAGTAAACAATGGCACTCACTTTAGTAAGAGAGAATCCTCCTAAGGCTAACTTTGGAACCCTTTTCCTTAGTTTTGTTTTTGCACTTGACTGTTGGAGAAATTGCAATAATCAAAGAAGAAATCAATAACCAAGAAAAAATATAGGAACTAAAGGAAGGGATTTGACCTTTTTAGATAAAAAAACCTTACCTCAGGTTCACACCCTTGAAGAGTGTATACTAAAACCAATTTTAGCTAAATAACACACTTGTGGAGCTATTTAATTATAAATACGGGTTATAGAAAATGTCATAGGGATTGTTCCTTATATAGGCTCATTAGGGCAGCTGATCAGTCTTGTAAGATTGTATTGACTAGTCAACCATTTCTAGGGATTGGTTGACTAGTTCGCTTAGGTTTTGAGGTCCTACTTGACTTGAAACTCAAGTCTAACCCATCAAGTAGTTCTAGTTCAATCCAAATTTTGAGTTCTAATATTTTTACTCTAACTTAATTTGTACTGATTTGGCATGTTCTAATCTTACTTAACCTTAGGGGGTGTTACATGTGGAACCCCATATGCTCTAATATACTATAGTTATGTTTTGATAATGACTAGTTTGTTATTGGGTACAAAGTATGTGTTTTGAATAGTTTTACAATTAGTTGCTCTTTGCTTTGTAGAATTTTATGTTGTGCAATGCAGGTTTATTCCAAATTATTTTCTTGTGATATCTCATTATTTTTGGAGAATTGGCATTGAATAATATCATGTTAAATGTTTCAAACTTGTGTTTAAATGGATTAATTAAAATACTCTGAAATTTTCTAGTTTAAATGTCAAAATCTAACTTAATCTGTGATTGTTCTTTGCTTTCAGCTATTAACCTATAACCCTAATATAACTATGCTTAATTAATGGTATTTCACTAAAATAGAATATCTTGTTCACGTCCTACAGTGTGCTATTTTTCCATATTAATATTTGAATGTTTGCTCTTTGAATTGCCTTTGGAAAAGTTTGTTTCATGGAGGTTACTCTTTGTAGTCTAATACTAATATATTGTAGAGTTCTGTACAAAATTGGTCCAATTAGTTACTTTTTACCATTTTTCATATCATGTTAAGTTCGCAAGCCACATTTAACATCTAGACATCTTGAAAGAGTAACCAAGCTGAGTTGGCATACTAATCAATAACAATGACAACTCTGATATTTTTCAAAAGTGACTAAAAGAGCAAGCTATAGCTATTGAGCTTAACAGGGACCTTTCTCCTAAATTCTTTGAAATCAAAATGAAAGAGCAACCAACATGAGCTGGCTTTATGTACCTTGATAATGACAACTCATGAAAATTCAAAATTCAAATCAAAATAGCAAGTTGTTCCAGGTCTAAAGTTTCTGGCCGAAAGTGATAAGTCTCTGAACATAAAGAAGGAGCATGCAACCTTACTTGGAGACCAAGATGATAAAGATGCTCTTTGGTGTCTAGCTCATCTATAAAAAGGGGAGATAGACTCACTTCAAATCACACAAGCAAATTTTCTTCCTGTTATATACAAAAATAGCCTCAAGAGCTCATAAGCCTCAGGCATGCCAAAGGCACTCAGCGAGCTTCGCTTTGGCTATTAAGAAGCGGCACAGGGAAGTTATGTCGACGCCATCCCTCAGAGCAAGCCCTCACCTCGCAAGGCAGCGACCCTGTGAAGAGATCGCAAGACTAACTCGTCAAGCAATCGACTGTCCTACTTAAGTCCGCCATCTCGCTGTAGTTGCATTAGGCTCATTGCAGTGATTCCTATTACACCCCTGAGACAGGAATTCCCGCTCGGGACGTCCAGCACCTCGCTTGGTGCAGCCATACTGAGCAACAGACACAGCTAGATACAAGTCTACAGCTGACCAAGGGGGCCCACCCCACAGCCTACATTCTGCAGTAGCTGGATTATAGCCTGTTTACTATCTTTCTCATTTATATCTTGATATAACACAACTATAGCTTATAATTAATGCATGCAACTCCTCCTTCCTCTATAAATAGGGTTGTCTTGTTAGAAGAGGGGAGAGGCCAAAAAAAAAAAAACTCTGTAAACAACAACTCTTACATTAATAAAATCTCCGCCGTGGACGTAGGGTCCGGTGCCGCCTGGATTTAGCCGAACCACATTAAACTTGCTGTCTCTCCACCCCTTCTTCCTCTCAGCCTACCTTCTCCCGCACTTCAGAAGCAGCATTGGATCCCTGAACTTATCTCCGTTGGCTGAAGTTTGGGTCTCCCATATGAACCAAATTTCACCGTCAACACTTCCTTATCTAAGAAGGCTTCTTTCTAAAATTTTTCTAATTTTCTTAAATCTTCTTCTAAGCTTTTCACTTGCAAATCTTCACTTTGAAAATGTGAGAAATATTGTCTCTTTGAGATAAATCCTTTTTGATTCTTAAGTATTTCATAAGGTTTACTAGCTAGGGGTTAAGTATGAGTGAAACACTTGTTGAAATCTTGTAACTAGTAATTATGCCTTAGTGCCAGGCTAGAAAAATTTTCAAGTTAAGAGATATGATTGTTTGAGTCCTTGAAAGGTAAAGTGGGAAATTTGTAAAGGCTATCAAAAGAAAAAGTGCTAGTGGATAACCTTTAACATTGGTTTTGACCTTGAGAGAGAGGAGTAGACCCTAAGAGGTGGTTTTCTCTTTAGACTATTGAACCTCTAGACATCGGTGCTATCATTTTCTTTCCATACTCTTCCATTTTCATGTACCTTAACTTGCTTATATTTATTTGATATCTACTTGATCTTTCAAATAATTATTTAATTGTTCTTTCAAAGGAGAAAGTTTTTAAATATAAACTTGTAATTTATAAATACCAACTCACCCTTTCTTAGTACATTTTTCCTATCAATTTGCATTAGAACTTGATCTCTGGTGTTAAAGCTTAATTACTTTTAAGTAAAGAACTTATAAGGATAAGATGGACAACCTTGGATAATCACATGACAAGAAGGACATTCCACATCTAGACACCATTGTTTGATGGAACCAATTATGATTATTGGAAAAATTAGATAAGGATCTCTTTAGACTATTGAACCTCTAGACATCGGTGCTATCATTCTCTTTCCCTACTCTTCCATTTTCATGTACCTTAACTTTCTTACATTTATTTGATATTTACTTGATCTTTCAAACAATTATTTAATTGTTCTTTCAAAGGAGAAAGTTTTTAAATATAAACTTGTAATTTATAAATACCAACTCACCCTTTCTTGGTATATTTTTCCTATCAATTTGCATTAGAACTTAATCTCTGGTGTTAAAGCTTAACTACTTTTGAGTAAAGAACTTGTAAGGATAAGATGGACAACCTTGGATAATCACATGACAAGAAGGACATTCCACATCTAGACCACCGTTGTTTGATGGAACCAATTATGATTATTGGAAAAATTAGAGAAGTATATTCTATCAAGCCATTGATGTTGACATATGGGAGAATATTAAAGAAGGGCCTACCATTCCAATGAAAGAGAAAGGCAAACAACAAGTGGCAAAACCAAAAAGTGAGTCGAGTGAAATAAAAAAAAATTCAAGAAAATCTCTAAGTGCACCATAGCCAATGACATGTGGGATAAGCTCCAAATCACCTTCCAGGAATCAAAGCAAGTAAGGAAAACTTGTATCAACATGTTAATGGAGGAATATTAACTTTTTGAATGGAGGAAGGTGAAACGATTGAACCTATGTTTGAATGACTTTTTGCCATCACAAATGATCTCCATGCTTTTGGAAGGATCATTCCTAAACTGGATCTCATCATCAAGATCATTAAAAGTTTGCCAAAGACATGACAATCCAAGTATGATGCAATTCAAAGAAGGTAATAATCTTGAAACACTAGCCTATGATGAGCTAAGAGGCAAGCTTTTTGCATATGAAAAAACATACATGAAAGATATAAATGATAGAAGAAATAGAAATATTACTCTTAAAGATTCTACTTGAAATCAAGATAATATACAAGAAGAAGATAAAGTAGAAGAATTTGAAAATGAAAATGAAGAAATGACATATCTTGTAAAAAGATTCATGAATATGTAAAAACAAAAAAAAAAGGCAAGATAGACAAAAGCCATTTGTAAGAAAAGAACAAGTAAGAAAGGAAATGAGCAATCAAGTACTAACTTGTTTTGAAAGCAAGAAACCCAGTCAAATCAAAGTAGATTACCCGAATCTTAAAAGGAAATTCCAAAGGAGGCCACTAAAGAAAAGAAGTAATGATGGCATTTAAGATGATGAATATGTCTCGTCCAATGAAGAAATCTAAGAAAAAGGAGAGGAAGAAGTAGAAAATCTTCGCTTCGTGGCCAAAGAGCATTATAGTGAGGTAATGAATCTTGACATTCCTATTCTTTATGATAACTTAGAAAAAGCCTTTGAAAGTTTAATGGATGATTCCATAAAAAGTCATGTTACAATATCTTTTCATTTTTGAAGAAAAATCTTCCATGGAAAAGGAACCTGCATCTTTGAAAAAGGAAAACCAAGCTTTGATAGATGATGTTGAATCTTTGAAAAATGAAAATGATCTTTTGAAAAAGGAAAATGAAGGTTTTGAAGAAATAGACATTTTGTCTCAAAAAGAACTTTTGAACCAAAATGCCTTTTTATCAAATAAAGTTGTCTCTCTAAAAAATTAAAACGAGAGTTTGGCATAAGAAAATCTTATTTTGAAAATTAAACTAGTTGCTCATTCCTTAGGGATTAAAACATACAGTTGAAAGAAAAGGACCAGTTTCTAATTCATTAAAGAATGAAAACCAATTTTTAAAATAAAAATTTAAATCCTTAAAAAAGGATCTCTCTCAGTTTGTTAAAAGAAAGAGAAAATTGAATGTTCTTTTGGGTAACAAAAAATGTTTTTTTTGATAAAGGGTTGGCTTTGTACAAGGAAAATATATCATGAAAATTTCTTTGTGAAAGCAACTCAAAGTTCCAACCCTTTTTTGAAATGTAACTATTGTAGGAAAAATGGACATATATCTCAATCTTGCATTCAAAAGAAAAGAGTGCATGATCAAAATTCACAAGGTTGGATATCAAGCGGTCAATACCTAAAAAAACAAGAGATTAACCTAAAGGGACCCAAAATGATTTAGGTACCTATGATAAGATAGTTTTCATTTTTGTAGGCTAGTGTCAGAAAGGATTATTGGTTTCTTGATAGTGGTTGTTCAAAGCGTATGACAATGGATTCAAACAAGTTCATCTTCTCAAACCAATTCAAGGATGTGAAGTAGTTCTTGGTGATGACACAAGATGCAAGATTATGGGTATTGATAAAATTGGTATTAATTCTTCATCTCACATCAATAATGTTAGAATGGTTGAAGGAGGCAAACACAATCTCTTGAGCATTAGTCAACTTTGTGACAAAGGCTATATAGAGTTGTATTTGAATCATCTCATTGTTATACGCAAAGCATCTCTTATAACAAAATATCTTTTGTAGACCAAAGAATGAATAACATTTAAGCTGTCTCCTTAGAAGATATACCTTCAAAGGAAGCAAAATGTTTTGTTGCAACAAATGATCAAAGTTGGCTTTGGCATATAAGACTTAGGCATGTAAATAGGTGTCTTATTTCAAATCTTTGCAAAAATAATTTAGTCCTTGGCTTTTCTAAAGTCAACTTTGAGAAAAACCACATATGCAATGCTTGTCAATAAGGGAAATAAGTAAAATCATCTTTTCAACCTAAAAATGTTGTTTCCACTTCAAGACTCTTGGAGTTATTGCATGTGGATCTTTTTGGTCCTATTAAGACAAAAAGTTTTGGTGACAAAAGATTTAATCTTGTTATTATTGATGATTTCTCAAGAGATGCTTAGGTATTCTTTTTAGCTCATAAAGATGAGACTTTCAATGCCTTTGAAAAGTTTTGAAAAAAGATTCAAAATGAAAAGGGTGTGTGCATATCAAGCATTAGAAGTGATTATGATGGAGAACTTGAAAATCACCTTTTTGAAACTTTTTGTAAAGAAAATGGGATTAGCTATAATTTTTCATGTACTAGAAATCCTTAACAAAATGGGCCAGTGGAAAGAAAAAAAATAGAAATCTAATTGATATGGCTAGAAACATGCTTTGTAAAAAAGATCTTTCAATATATTTTTGAATGGAAGCCATAAGCACTTCTTGTTATATCATCAATAGAGGCTTGATACACCCCATCTGAAGGAAGAATCCTTATAAGCTTTGGAATGGGAGAAAACCAAATATTGGTTACTTCTATGCTTTTGGTTGTAAATGTTATATCTTAAGTAGTGGGAAAGATCAACTAGCAAAATTTGATTCAAGATTGAATAAAGGTATCCTCTTGGATTATTCTACCACTAGCAAAGTTTATGGAATTTACAACAAAAGAACTCTAGTGATTGAAGAATCCATGGATGTTATGTTTAATAAAACTAATGATTTACTCTTAAGTAAGCCATCAAATAAAGATGATGACTTCATAAAAAATGGAGATTCAACAATTGTTCAAAAGGAGCAAGCACAACAAAGAGATCCAAAAGTTCAATCAGACTTGAATAAGGAAAGTGGATTGAAAGAACAAGATATACAAAAAGAGTGATAGGATAAGAATGAGCAACCTAAAGAGGAAGCTCCAAGGTCACAACATGTAACTCTTCTTAGTAGATACATGGACCTAATTATCCAATAGAGTACATTATTGGTGATCCTTGCCAATGAGTTCAAACAAGATCCTTAAGGAGAATCAATCTATACAATTTGGCTCTTCTCTCTCATGTTAAACCAAATAATATCAATGAAGCATTACTTGATAAGAGCCGGATCCTTTACATGGCAGAAAAGGTTAACCAATTTGAAAATAATTAAGTGTGGAACCTTGTACCTATACTTCACAACTATCCAATCATTCATATAATATGGGTATTTCACAACAAATTTGATGAATCTAGAAAAGTTGTAAGAAATAGAGCAAGATTATTATTACAAGGCTACAATAATCAAGAAGGTATTTATTATGATGAAATTTATGCTCCTATTACCAAACTTGAATCCATTAGAATGCTACTTGCTTTTGCATCCTTAAAAAATTTCAAGCTTTATCAAATGAATGTCAAAAATGCTTTCTTGAATGGTTTCTTGAGAAAGGAAGTTTATGCCAAACAACCTCCTAGATTTGAAAATGATAAAAAACCTAATCATGTTTTCAAACTCGTAAAAGCTTTATATGACCTCAAACAATCTCCTAGAGCTTGGTATGAGAAACTTTGCAATATTAGTGGATTTGAGGTATTCTTATTGTAGGCTATAGAAACTAGATTTAAAGTCAGCAAGTACATTCAATCATTCAACATATGGTAGAAGAAGTTAACAAGGGTGGAGTTCCTTTGCCATATGGGATGGTTATCACTTAAATATATATGGCTTTTAGTGCTAACTTGTCCCATGAAAAAGGAAGAAGGGTAATTGATGGGAATGTGATGAATGCCACGTAGACCCACACCTTATCCTATCAAGGTAGCATGATTAAAATGCCTAAAAGTTCTAAGGTTGTTAGTGGAGTCAAGAGGAAGCTAGAATACTCTTTTGCTAGAAAAAAATGAAAGAAATTAAGGCTAAAATAGAGGAAGAAGCAACCTCTAACATTGAAGAAACAACCATTGGTTCCTCAACTTATTTTGAAGAAGAAGACATCCCATTAATTAGAAAGAGCAGGGACATCTCCATCTTTAAGCATCATATTCCTCAGAAGTCTAGATGTACTAAACCTACCATTAACTTAAAATGAAAGAAGATAGCTTAACCATCTCAAAAAGAGCAACATGAAGCAAGACTAAAGCAGTATGCAAAAGAACTAAGAAGGGCTCAAATTGAGGAATCTTCTACCCCTAAAAGATCTAATAGGTTGACTGCTTCAATTGCCCCAAAGGTTGCTATTCAACCAAAAAGAAAGCAGGTAAAGAAAGAAACTATTATCAATAGAATTCGGCACTGCAAAGTGGGCTGGCAAAAGCCCAGAAGGAGCTAAGTCTTACAGAAAAAAACAAGCTCGCCAGATCATAAGCTTGCTGTGCAAAGAGTCTCAGCTCGCTAAGAATCCAAGCTCACTGGCCAAATAAACTCGGAGGTCACGAGCTAGTAGTAACCCCAGCATATGAGCTGCAGCTCGGGAAGACAAAGTCCTACCCAGCCAGAAGCTCGCTTAAGTCAAGCATAAAGCCAGTAGATAACTTGCACCACCATTTTGCAAATGTGGCCATCGGGTCCCACATGTAGAAAGCAACCTGCAAAAGCCAGTCTATAGTGCCCTAGGCAATTTTATACATTTAATATTTAATGTAATATATGTATGATTTATTTAGTTCCAGTTGTACCCCTCCATGTTTATATAAATGGGGGCCTAGAACTTTTGTAAAGAGAGAAACTGGATACTAGCAGAAACCCTGCCGGAAACCATATTGAAAGCTCTATAAAAATTCCTTCAATATAATGAAATATCTCCATGGATGTAAGGTCTGGTGTCATCCAGATTTGTCTGAACCACATTAAACCTCTCTGTGTTCCATCCTTCTCATCCTTCCTTTAGCTATTCAGCACCTCTTTACTACCCAAACAATCGAGGAACAGCTTGGGTCCCAAAAGAACCCCCTCTATTAGTCGAATTTAGGGTTAACTGAAATCCACCATCAACAGAAATTATCTTCATTGAAGGGTTTGAGGATGATGAAAAAGAAACTCTATTTGTTCAACCTATTATTATGGTTGGTCCATATCCAAAAGAGTAAGCACATGTTGAGGGGGAGTTAGTACCAAATACCTATACAAATTGCTTCTTTATAACCTTTTGCTCTTCAACAAAAGTTGCTACAGCTAGCTTTAATGATGAAGAGATGGATACTACTAACCGTGGAATCAATAAGGTCAATTCTAGTCAAGGCACATAGCAAACTCCCCCTTATGCACTTGCCTTTATTGTTCACAAAGAGCAACTAGACCTAAATGTAGCCCCAAATGAGCCCATTGGACCTATAGTCTTTGATGTACCTATTGCTCCTACCAAGAAAGAGAAAATTGAAATCTTTATGGAAGAACTTGTTATGTTTTAAGGCCTTTCACCCATTTTCTCCACCAAAACTCCAAGCTCAAGCAATTTTTAGGAAGAAATCAACTAAGTAACAGCCACTTAAACCTCATAGGTTCATCACATTTCATTTAGCCCTCCTATTATGGTAACTATATCTAATTTGTTCCATAGCATTGATTCTATAGCCTATACAATTCCTAACTTAACCCTTATTCCTATCAATCCCACCCACTTAAGCAATCCCTATGAATACTATACCTACATCCAATAATGAGCCTACTAGCCATACTGACCCAAGTTCCTTAAATGACAATGCTTAGTAATGTACAACTGAAAATAACAACATCCTTCTGATAGAAGCAAGGTTAGGTTTCCTAGAACTTCAAGTTAGGTTGATGCAAAATGATCTGATGAGGTAGAAAGAGCAAGTTTAGAAGGAATTGGAAAGGATAAACCAAGATATTCAAGGGTTTCCTCATCTGATCTTGAACTAAATCTAAACTGCTTTTGCATGCCTTAGAAGGCCTTAAATTAGATTTGCTAAGATTCCAACACTTGTTATGATGCTTCATATAGCTATATCACTATTTATGATGTTTTCTAGGATGATGTTTAGGTTGTTTCTCTTGTTATCTCATGTTAGTGTTTAGATTTCTTATTTAGAATCATGTTCATGTCATCATTTAGGTTTCATATTTTAGATCTTGTGCATTGCACAGTGGTGGCATGCTTTGGTTGCATTTAACTTGTGGTAGTTGAACCCTTTAACTATTGAAACTATCAATTAATTTATATGATGATCATTTAGTTTGGTTTTTGCTATCTATGCCATAATTATCTCATAACTATACTTGTTGCTTTTTTGTTGCAGACTAATCATTTTCTACAGGTTTATAATTCAATAATATAGAGGGAATTCTCTTGAATGCAAATGATTATTTACTCCTTGTATATTAATTGTTACTATTTCTCTACCTTGTGAACTTGCAGCCTGTTATGGCCTGATATAATAAAGCTTTTAATGCTTTTAGTATTTTGATGATGAAAGGGAGAAAAACTCAATAAGCAATGAGCAAGTAGATCTGTGATCTGCTGAAAACAAGGAGGACTAGACAAAAGAACAAGATACATTTTTTTTAACTTGAAAAATACATCTATGTGTGCTACTAGTTTTATCTAGTTTTATCCTATTTTCTTGCTAACATCTTTTGCTGGGTATCATTATCAAAAAGGGAAAGAATGTGGAAGCCAATATGCTATAATATACTATAATTATGTTTTGATGATGACTAGTTTGTTATTGGAAAAATCTATTACTGCAAAGTATATGTTTTCACTGGTTTTACACTTAGGTTCCATTTGTCTAAGCTTATTAATAGCTTGATTGAGCTTATCTATTGGAATAGACACTTACATAGATTTTAACAAGTGTTTGGATAAGCATATTATATTAGCTTACTACTTCATTGTAAGCTATTTAGAGCTTATTTTTATAAGTTGTTTAGAGCTTATTTTTATAAGCTTGTTCATATAGCTTACAAAAAAAAAACCTTTTTAGAAGCTAAAAAGAGCTTAATCAGTAATTGATTTTATGATAATGTTAGACATAAAAGCCTTTAATAAGATATAAAAATTCCAATTATATACCCAAAAAAGATAACAATGAACTCTTAATTTTCTTCTTCATTGAAAATTTACAAAAAGAAAAAATTATAATATCATAAAATATAATAAAAGTATAGAACAATGAAAGCTAAAGCATATGGAATTTCTACCTATTTTCATAAATGAAAGGCTATTTAGAATTTTGATTTTACTTGCTTTGTTTTTTTTTTGGTGTTTTCTAAATTTAATTTATTTTTACTAATTATATTTACTATATAAATCATATTATTTTTTTAGAGGTTATTAACTATTTAAAATATACACTTGTATAAATAATAACATGATAAAATAATGTGCAAAGTAAATAAGTATATTTTTTTAGTTATTTAAAATTTTGTAATAATAAGTATTTATCAATATAGTTTTTAGTAATTTTAATTATTATAAGTGCTTAATAGTTGTATGTTTAAGTAGATATACAACAACTATAAGTGTTGATCAAAGCATGTATCCAAATGCAAATTAACTTATTTTAGACAACACTTATAATAATAGAGCTGATACAAAAAGCTCTTATAGTATAACCTCTTATTTAAGCTATTTATCCAAACAAGACCTTGGTTACCCTTTGCTTCTTAGAATTTTATGATTTATGCATGCAAGTCTATACCAAATTGTTTTCTTGTGACATCTCATTATTTTTCAATAATTAGTATTAAATAATGCCATGCTAAATGTTTTAGACTTGTGCCCAAATGGATTAACTAGAATGCTCTAACTTTTTCTTATTCAAATGTCAAAATTTGGCTTAACTTGTGATTGCTCTTTACTCTCTGTTATAAACCTGCAACACTAATATAGTTATGCTTAATGCATGATATTTCACTGAAATGGAATAACTTGAACTTGTTCAAGTGCTATGCTGTATTATATTTCTAGATTAATATTTAAATGTTTGCTCTTTAATTGCCTTTAGAAAAGTTTGCTTTATGCAGGTTGCTCTTTGTAGTCTAACACCAACACATTGCATAATTTTGTACAAAATTGATCCAGTCAGTTGCTTTTTGCCATTACCACATTATGAGCTGGAAAATCACATTTAACATGTAAACATCTTGAAAGAGCAACCAAGCTGAGCTACATGTTGATCAATGACAGTGACAACTTTGATATTTTTCAAAAGTGACTAAAAGAGTAAGCTAAAGCTTTTAAGCTTGACAGAGACCTTTCTTTTGAGTTCTATCATTAAGGTACATAAAGCCAACACATGTTGGTTGAGAATATAAATGAAATAGCAACCAACATGTGCTAGCTTTATGTACGTTGGTGATGACAACTCATCAAAATTCAAAATTCAAACTAAAAAGGCAAGATATTCTAAGTCCAAAGCTTATAGCTGAAAGTGACAAGTCCCTAAACATATAAAAGGAGCAAGCAACCTTACTTAGAGATCAAGTTGATGAAGATGTTCTTTGGTGCCTATCTCATCAATAAAAGAGGGAGACTAACTTCACTTCAAATCACACAAGCAAATCTTCTTCCTTCTCTAAGAAGGCTTTTTTCTCTAAGTTTTCTAATCTTCTTAAGTCTTTTTCTAAGTTTTTCACTTACATTTTGAGAGTGTGAGAAATATTGAATTCTCTTTAGACAAATCCATTTTTATTCTTGAGTATTGTATAAGGTTCACTAGCTAGAGGTTAATTGTAAGCGGAACACTCATAAAAACCTTGTAACTAGGAATTATGACTTGGTGTGAGGCTAGAAAAATTCTCAAGTTGAGAGATAGGATTAATTAAGTCCTTGAAAGGTTAACTGGAAAAAGATTATAAGGGCTATCAAAAGAAAAGGTGCTAGTGGATAACTCTCAAGGTTAGTTTTGAGCTTAAAAGAAAGGAGTAGACTCAAAAAGATGATTTTCTCTTTGAACCATCAAACCTCTATATATATATGCTATCATTCTTTTTCCTTACTTTTTGTCTTGCACCTTAATTTGCTTATATTTATTTCATATTCATTTATCTTTCATACAATTATTTAAATTTTCTTTTAAAGGGGAAAGTTGTTTAAATATTTTCTTGTAATTTTTAAACACTAATTCACCCCTCTTAGTGTATTTACCCTATCATTACCTTATCTTAAGAACATTTGTTATAAAAATAATACTTTAAACTTACTATCATTAATAAAATTGTAGCATTATTTAATGAAACTTAAAATTTTAAATATTCTATCATAAAATAAACTAGATTGACTAATTCATATTCAAAATAAATGGTTAGTCAAATCATTTAAGCACAAAAATTATTAAAAAATAATTTAATATGTTGAAAAATTAGAAATGAGTGCTATGATACACCATTGATACCAATGGATGTAATAAGAAAGGAAGATGTTTTAGGTATTTGGAATTGCAGCATTTGAAGAAATATGATTAATGTACAAAAAAGAACATTATCTCATTCTTCTGGAAAAATTCAATGGAGGATAATGTAGGAAAATATATATAAGAATGTTATTGAAAGAAAGCCTAATGATTGGATAAATGTGATTGCTTCTTCAAAAGTGAAGAAAAATCTTATATAACATTATAACAAGAAACTTAACAAAGGATATGAAATAACTTCCTCTATTTCAATTCCTAGTTTCAATAATCATCTCTTTGAATATATCAATAATATACTCATGGAGGCTTAATTAAGAAAGTGAGATTAATGATACTAATATGGGATTTAATTTGCATTTCCTCCAATTGACCAGACTCATTCGAGTAATATTTAAGGAAGATATCTTTAGATGAAAATGAGGATATACCATTAACAAAGAATTTGCATGAAGATGACATGATTCTCAGATGAGACAAGATATAGGCATTGAGCATGGAAAAAAGTAGCACATTTCTTTAGGAAGTAACAAGCAATCAAGTACTACAAGATCATCCATAAAATTCTCCACTTAAACTAAACTTGGCTTATTAAACCAAAAAAAGAAAAAAACTAACATATAGTTTATTTTATTGTTTTGTAACTAGTTTAAGAATTAGGTCCTTCTAACGTTTAATCCTATATAACAATTCGATTTTGTTTCACAATTATGACTTTAAACTATACTATTTTGCTAGTTTCATTTGAATCCATAGAAGAGTCTGAGAGTCAAGTCAAGCTACCCATTCAGGATGGAATATTGCAATTTACCTAGTTTTACCTGACTTAGATGTAATATCTTTATCAACCACAAATTTGCAATCTCATCTGGGATGAGAGTTAAGCAACTATTATCATCCCTCAATTAAGGGTAGAGAGAACTAAGTGTTGGTTTTACGTCAGTGGAAGGTGATAATGGCACTAGACTTTGTGATGCTAGGTTGGGAAAGAATTGATCAAGGTATAAACACATGAATACATAGAATCTTGTGAAAGAAGCTTGATAAATAAGGGCTCTCAAGATAGGCCTCACAATGATTGATGAAGGTGAAGGTCCATATGAAGTCCCAATAGATGTCTATATATCCAGATGTCCTCAAGGGAAATAGATTTTAGTCCCTAAGTGGCATAGTTTGTACAAGCAAGAGCATGATAGAAGGTTAGGTAACAAATATACACATTCACTTATGGTCCGAGGATTGTAGAGACTTACATCTTGACTTGGAGTGGGCATCAACATATCCTCATTCATGGTTTATGTTCCCAAGTACCTTAACATGTGCTTGGTATGTCTATCCCAATTTTGGCAATTAGAGACTCTAAATTATGCACCTAGACTTTAAACCATGCTTTAATACTAACTTTGTTATGCCTTATTTTCAGACACATGACCAGCATAAGAAGTCACCTAAAGGTAACTCCCTATAAGCCTAAACCATACACTTGGATTCTATATATGACACATTTCTCTATATGGTCAGTGAATTGCCAATCACCAAATTGTAAGATAATCAAATAAAACAATTTATAAAGTAATGAACCACATGATTCATACTAAAATCTTTCTTTTATAAATTTATAGAAAATCAGGCAGAATTTTCTCTATTTTCAAACATTGGGGCCATAAGCCAAAACAATTGTGAAGGGCCACATGTCCTACCCAAAACTTGTACACGTGATAGACATGACTCAACAATAATACAAAAAGCCTGTACACAAATGTATGTAGACATTTCCTAAAACAACTTCCAAAATATGATCAAAACATTTTCTTAAATCTCTAGCATATTGACCCATCCAATCAAGTAACCGGGTTGAGTCTTGCAATCTAATGAACTAATGCAGTAGGATATTCTGAGGCTTTCACCTTAAATCTATTATCAAATAATGGTACATATGCTCAATTGAAATTTGATGCATTTCAATTATGAAACATCTTACAATTGGAATGCTAATATTAAAAATACTAGATTTCCAAAATTTATCAAAGGTCAAAATAATATAATCTACTACACAATTGAAGAAGTGAGTTTCAATTAAAATCTAATACGAGAAATGAGGTTGGAATATCATTTGAAAATCACATTTCCATAAAGTAAGACTTTTCAATCATATAAAATGAGAAGTATAAACTTCCAAGTTAAAGTATACTCATGATAGATGAAAATAGATAAATAAGCTTTGATGCATACAAGAAACATATAACTTCTATTTAAAGTTAGGATCCAAGTGAAGAATTCCACTAGATAACTTTACCTAATAATGTCAATTCACCATCATTCACCTGATCCCTTCACCAATTCTGTAACACCCCTTAGGGTTAATCTGACTTGACTAGAACATAGGTTTGGAAGGATGGCCAATTGACCACAGACTCGATCACTAAGGGTGAACCAACTAATTCATCGACGCTTAAGAAACTTAGGATGAAAGAATACTAATATAATTAGGCTATTGGCCAAAGTTGAAATCTTGTTGGAAAGAAGTCCCAATGAACACTTGATCTAAAAACACGTACCTAAGGTACAATGATTGAATCAAATGCAAATTTGATTCCCTTTTATCCCATTTTTACATTTTGTTAAATCTTATTCAATTAATTATTTTTAGATCATGAATAATTATAAAAAAACAATTAAGCCTAGGACCAAAGGATAGGAACTTCTCTACTATCTTGTGAGTAAGAATTCTTCCCTCTGACTCCCTTTTCATAAAAAGCATTATATTTTCAAATTGCCATAAATGTTTTTGATTGGGTTGTGGGAAAATTAGCCTTAAGAAATTAGATAAATATAAAAGGTGAATTAATACTAGACTTGCTAATGTCTTGAATATGATATGAACCATGAATAGATCTAGAGAAGTTGAGTTATACGATTTTAGATAAAAGATACAAGATTCACATTTGGATGTTAGATTCATGCTACAAAATTAGGAAACTATTTTCCTACTTCATTATATGTATGATTGTTTGAGTATTTGGATGCAATGGGTCAAGGAATAAGAACATAGTATTAATTTCAAGTTGGAAAGATTCTTAGAAATCCTAACTTTGTATAATCATATGAGCATGATTTCATCAGCAAAAAATTTCAAATTCTTACTTTATTTTTGGATCATATGAATTTTTTTTTTTAAAAAAAAACTTTATTAAAAGTTCATTGTACGTTTCAAGTTTAAAGTGTTCAAATTATTATTTTGTGATTTCACAAGATTCTTGAAAGATATTATTTACAAAATGCATTATCAAATATTTTTATTAATTATTTCAAGTTATAAATTTACTTAGTCCAAAGAATTAATTATTTTTATTTGTATTATTAAAATTTTATTTTACTGATTGTTGTTTTATATTATATTTATTATGTTTATTTTATTATAATTAATATATATTCCTTTATGTTTTAAGTATACAATTAGTTTCAACAGAAAAAATAAAAGTATTTCCTAAGATAAATGTATTTATAAATATATATATATTTTCATTTTATAAGCATTTGGTATGCATTAGAAAAGACAAGATAAAATAGGAAATTTAAGAAGTTATAGTGGAGTAGTTGTCAAGGGTAGTGGATAGAATTTCTACAAGAAATCCATATAATTATATGAAAGACTTAAAGATGATTATGTGTGAGAACTAGCATGAAGTTCAATGAGATTTGAAGGACCTATGTGCACTAGAAGATATAAAATTATGATTATGATTTTATCACTAGACTGAGTAGATTGAGGACTTATGGTGTGATATAGGAGGGCATAAGATTTAAGTATGTGTTTTAGGGGGCATGCAACTTAGTTTCTGATGTCCCAAGGGGCATAAGATTTAGCAATAGATGTCGCTATTTCTATTGACCTACCATTTCCAGTATAATATCATAATTAATCCATGTTGATGTAATGATTGATTAGATTATGATATATGTGCATGATTCACAAATAATAAACTTAGACAAGAACAAAAAGACAAAGAGGATCAGAGACAAATGTGAGTTATAGTTATTATTGTTATTTATCTACTTATATGTTACATTTCAAAATTTGGGGATGTGATTAGCATGAATCACTAAGTGATGACCCATGTACCCATGAGCATTTCTTTTCTGAAAATCCTTTTATAATTTAAAATCATTAAAATATGCAGAAAATATGACTCTAGACCATTTTTATCTAAAACTCATGATATGAGAGATTTTAAATAAAATCAATTTAAAATAAATAAATTTTAATTCCTTTAAAATATAAATTCTTTTATGCAAAATCATAATTCATAAATTAGAATCTTTTGTCTAGCTAGAAGGATACTAACCACTAAAATAAATCCAGGAGACCACATAATGGATATCAACCACATGCAAGTTGTAAAGTATTTCTTAATTGAGAGAACTTACATAAATTCATTAATCTGATAATGAATAGGATGAGTATAACTCAAGTACTCAATGAGTATAAAGAACTAGCCCATCTCTAGGTTTAAAACATTTTTTGTCATACATATAAATAGAATCCATATAATCAATAAGTATGTAAATACATATATAAAATCCATGAATCACATATGTTTCCAAATGTCCTTTTTATCTCATTGTCCTTGTCTAAAATTTACTAGTCTATGATCAAATGGTTCCTAGTATCATATCACAATCATAGACTTGTTATACAAGGATTCTTTCATCCGTTTAACCCTACAAGACAAATAAGTAAATTATATTGGCAATTGATAAGTCATGGAAAGGCAATGTTTGTTGAATAAATGACATGTCCCTCAAAACATTAAATAAGTTCCTTAAATTTTGTGCCCTTCTACACTACACGATAATCATAGGCTTACAGAGCCACGTGACAAAAATAATTCCATGAATTTTTACATCCCTTAGTGCACATAGGTTTTTCAAATTTTACATTTAACATGTCAGTTCTCATACACAAATATCTATATCTTTGAGTATTTAAATACTTTTTATGAATTTCTTATTGAAATCTTTCGTATGACCTTTCTTGTCTAGTCCGCCATTTCTTCCTAAAATTCCTTATTCTATCCAACCCTTTCTAATGCATGATAAATGTTTATGAGATGTAAAATGTAGTTGTAAAACATTTCTCAAGAAATACTTTTATTCCTTGAAAATTTATTGTAAATTTATAACATAAAAAAATACAAATTTATCATGATGAAATAAACAAAATAATTTTAATATAGGTTAAAAATAATAATATGGTCAAATAATTTAGAAAAAAATAATACTTTTTATGAATAAAACTTTTTTAGGAATCTTGTGAAAATTTTAAAATAATGAATTGAAGAACATAAACTTAAATTCATAAAAATGAACTTTTAATAAATTCCTTGAAAATCTTTATATTCTGAAAGTAAAGAAAGACCAAAAAGTTTATGCTCATGTGGTCATGCAAAATTGCATTCCTAAGAATCTCCTAACTTGAAATCCATTCTACTTCCCATTCCTTTTCACTATTTACAATCAATCATTCAAATAATAGTTCAAGTAGTCAAGAAGGAACATAGTATCTGGAGAACTAATCTTAAATCTAAATCCCCATTGGTAATCCTTCTAGTTATTCTATCTAATCAATATTAACTAAATTTATTTAGGCCTAATGTTATCCACACTTTCTTTCAAAATTTATACCAATTAAATGATTAGGTCTACTTCCCAATTCCAAACACAACAAAAATATTTAGGGATAATTTCAAAAATAATATCCTTTATGCAAATGGGGGGGGGGTCAGAGGATAGAATTCCTACTCACTTGATAATAGGTAAATTCCTATCCTTTGGTCCTAGGCCTAGATGCATTATTGTAATAATCAAGATCTAAAAATATTTAATCGATTAAAAAAATTAATAGAATGTAAAGATGTGAAAAAAGAGAATCAAATTTTCATTTGATTCTATTGTTTTACTTCACATTTGAGTTTTTGGATCAAATGTGCACTAAGACTTTGTAACATCCACCAAAGCATAGGTAAATCAATCCAACCCAATACTAGATATTAGGCCACAATTAGAATAAATAGGAAAGATTGATAGTGAAGTCCATGGGATTTTGATGACTATAGTTAATAAAAACTAGAAGTAAGTCCACAAATAGTTGGAAAATTAAGCCCAATACCAAGGTGGTGGATTAAAATTTTAAGAAGGGCAATCTAGTCCATTAAAAATGAACTTAGAAATTTCAAAGAGTAAGTCCAAAAAGATTATAATAGCCTATAAAGCACTTAAACAAATAAGTGAAGCCTAATAAAGTATTGGGTTAGAAACACTTAGAAAATTAAACAAATAAAGTTTTATGGGAAATTGAGCCTAAAATTAGAAATCCTAAGCCAAATACGTAAGCTTTAGGTAGGAGTCTCTAAAAGAAGGGCTAAATGAAGGGCCATGATCTTATATGGAGGGGTTTGGTTTGCAAAATTATACATTCCCAAGAATCTTAACATTACTCAAATGTAATTCCTGGGAATGTTGCATTACCATGTTTGGTTCAATTAAAAAGACTATTGGAAATATTATAATATCGAAGAGTTGAGCACTCAAGGGCAGTATGTGGTGGTCAACGGCAAAAAATAGTAATAGGTGGCTTGTAGGTAGTAGTAGGTGGTGGTCGACGGAGGTGGGTGGTGGTGGGCAGTAGTTAATAATATTAGGTGGTAATCAACGTGATGAGTGGCGGTGGACAATGATCAATAGCAGTGAGTGGTGATGAACAATGGTCAATAGTAGTGGGAAGCAGTTAATGATGGTAGGTGGTGGTGTAAGATGTCCACCTCCTGCATAGAAATATTTTGTGGGAATATTGGGTTAAAAATATTCTTGGGTAAATTTTTCTAAATTTTGAACAAAAAGGGAATCTAACATTCTCTTAAAATATTCTTAGGATTGTGAGAAAGATTTTGTGTAACAAACGCCACCTAATAAGAAAGGGAGGGCACATGGATTAGGGTCCCTTGAAAGAAGCCTAGACCATGGCCCCTTTGAAGAGATAGCCAATGACCATTTCTTTCAAAAAGAAAAAGATAAAGTTTTCTTTGACTTGTAAGGAGAAAGATGAGTCACACCTAGCATTTAATGGTATAGTTTCAATTACCAAAGTATCCCTTATATTTATGAGAATACCATTAGTCTAGAAATATTTACCATTGAAAAGACAAAAATACCCTTCAACATTTAACAAAAAAAATTCTAAAATATCATTTTCCAAAATTAAAAAGCTACCCTTTTGGATCAAATAAAGAAAATTACTAAAACACCCCTAGATGTGGAATGACCAAAATACCACCTATTTAGTCATCAAGTCATTAAAGACTTTATGAGTAAGCCACTTCAACTTCTCTTAGAAGCATATAATCGAATGGCATTAATGAAAAAAAATCCATTTCCATTAAATCGTAAAAAAAATACAAAGGAAATTAAAGAAAGAGCTTTGGTCCCGAGAAAGAAGAGAGGAAATAGATAATGGAATAGGCTAATGAGTTAGATATAGACACTAATAAAGTAATATTGAAATAATAATTAATAAAGTTGAGAATTGAATAAAATGAGGATAGGTGTGGGATAATAAAAAGTGAAATAACTCAACTCACTTTTTTGTGCACTAGGTAGGAACTATTGCCAATAGTAAAATATCTCACGTAGAGTGAGGAATCACATTTTGGAAATAAAACAAATCACAATAAGAACTCAGGGGCATTCTCATATATGTGTCTTTTGAAAGAATGTTCGGCCGTGCCAGGGGCAAAATGGTCAAGAATTTCAAAAAATTTTCTTGCAACCAACCAGACATTCAACCTAAGATCTAGCTACTTTAGAGCTTAAATAAGAAATTAAGAGTGTGAGAAGACCAACCTTTGGTCCAGAGTGCAACGAAGGAAGTGGAAGCCGAAGTGTCACTGTCGTGGTCCAATTCAAGCACACAGGCCCTAACGAAGTCCACACTGGAAGGAGGAACGGCTCAACCAGTTCTAGCTGGAGAATTCATAAGCCTATTCGACCAAGATCGTCATAAACCCTAGCGGAGAAGCTCGAGAGTCACTGGAGAAGATGAAGGGATTCTTTTGGGCGCACGTGCAATGCGTAACCCTGGGGCGGCAAATATCCTTTTAGCAAAACGGTGCCGTTTTGCCTTTTGCAATTTCTTTAAATTGTAAAATGACCCCAGCAATTTCACAAATTGCACACGGGACCCTGTGATTTCTGAAAACTACTTTTCAATCCCATCGATATTTTCCCTTTTCAGTTTGGTCCCTAGATATCCATATATCCCAATTTTAGCCATTCGACATATTTTTCGTTTTACGTGTGACCCGGTTGGCCCCTGAAACGTTGGCAAAAGTCTAAAATGCTCTTCAAACCATTTGAAGGCATACAAAATTAATCCAATAAATTTTTTGATCAATTTCACTAAATTAATCACATATGGACTTTAAGCTATAAGTGGACTCTAGCAAGCCATTATAGCTACCCAATTTTTGGTGGGAGTCAACAACGGTGACAACCTATTTGTGACTGATCTCTCTGTATTATATAATCCCTTCATTACCTATATCTGATCAGTCAGAGGTATGGATGCCAGTCAACCTCTATAACCAATCATAGTTTCTCAACCT
>JANHAO010001587.1:0-32198 GCA_026873985.1 Saraca asoca
ATAAATAAGAGGGGATAATAAGAGAAAGGAGATCTGAGAATTTATAATAAAAAGAACAAGTGGACGTAGGGGCCTTACATTGGCTATCGCCGAACCACGTAAAAACTCCCGTTGTTTCCCTTTCTCTTGAGCTCTTATTTATTCTTCCGTAATCTTTCTCTAACACGTAGTCAGGGGAGCGGAACCGTGTAACCCAATTAACCAGATTTTGGTGTCAACAGCTAGTATATATTATTTGATTGTACTATGTTAGGATAATCAATTTGAGCCTAATGTATGCAAACTTGCTAGTTACCAAGTTAGTCCTTATAGAACATGTTCTCATTGATCGATAGATCCCTCAACTGATTTTGAGAGCAGTCACCTTATACAATGTTATATTAGTTAATCCAAGAATCCCCCCTATACTATCTTGTGTTTGCCCTTATTCTGATTTATGACAGCCCAGATTATAAGATAGATTGTGAATGAATGATTTAAGTTATGACTAGAGATAAGAAGGGAACTTACTAACTATGCATGATAACATAAAAGGAAATTGAATTGATTAAAACTAGAAAGAATAAGATATTTAGAGTTGCATGTGAATGCATATACAATTATATATATATGTTACATGAACTATATATATGTGTGACCAAAAATTATTTTCAATCCAAGGATGGGTTAGACTTTTCTACTCACTAAGTAATCGGGTTATACTCATCCATTCATTAACATTTTCATGTTAATGAATTCTCGGAGGATTCTTGACTAAGGGAGACTCTTCAGTATATGTGTGTATGCTATTAGATATGTAGACTCATTGATTTTCTTTTAATGGTTAGTGTTCATCCAACCAAATAAATTGTCCAAAATTTTGATGATTTAAGATTTTCAAATAATATTTTATATATTTTATTAGCATAGAAAATATTTTATAAAAAAATTATTTTATTGAAATAATGCATATCATGAATTTTAAATTGAAGACGCTAATTATATTTTTTGCATTGTTTTCATAATTTTAAAATAAAAATGATTTTTTAATTAAGAAATCTTATAGGTTTGCGATCCCCATCTAATGATTTGTGTCAATCATATTCTCAAAAATTGAGATGTGACACTTTATCACTCTCAAATGTCACAACATTAGAAGCATATTTTGTAAAAAGTCCCTATCATACTCTATTATATCTGTCGACACATACGTAAAATGAATTGGAATAATTTAATTAATTATCATCAGCAAATAATAGTATAAGTTAAAATTATGAGTTAATAAATTTAAAAGCAACTCATGAGAATAGAATTAGAAATGAGAGTCCTTAAAGATGTGAAACATGATCCATTAGTAAATTAATTAAACAAATTAAGCCTAGAAGAGAATGCATTAGGAATTTATTTTTCAAAACCCATAGATAAGCCCACATTCAAAAAACAAGTCCACGTGTAGAATTAGACTTTAGTTTAAGAAAACCATAACCCAAACAAAAGTTTTAAGAGTGGTTCATCTAAACAAAGGCTCAAATTTAAGGACCTTATGCTTAAAAGAAGAAGGCATGGTTGGGACTTCCCATAGAGCCCTAGATCATGACCCACATTCCTTTAAAGGAAGTCCAAAAGCCTTTTTGGTTAAATAAGGCAAAGTAGTCTAAAGTAAGGTCAAAGGGTAGGTAAAAGTAAAAAAGAGAGACTTTAAGATGTATGGCCACCTCTCCTAAGGGTCTTGCATGCAAAGAAAAGGAAAATTTTGGGAATTTGAAGGAAAAGGACACAAATTTTCTCTCTTGAAATGAATGGCCATTTTTTGTAAAGGAAGAGGAAGTTGGTTAGGAAACATCTAGAGAAAAGAAGAACTTGACATTTATTAAGGAGACACTCCATAAATGAAGTAGATTTGCATTCATTAATGAGAAGATGATTCATTAAAGAATGACTTACTTTTGGTAGGAAAAATCTTTCCTAAATCACTTCATTAAAACCACAATCACTGCACTCATTTATTCACTTATAAACAAATGAGCAAAACTTCATTGTCCTTTCCTCAAACACATGACAACATTATCCAATTTTCCAAAGTTTTTATCTCATTTCACTCACTTAAAGCTAAAAAATTGAACCACCCTCTATCTCTCACATACCACTTTTTGCTCCCCTTTTCCATGCCCAAGGGCTTAAGATCAAGATCGAAAACCTCACTCCTTTTCCACTCATTTCCAAACTTACATCTCACACCAAAGCTTCAAAACTTCTATGATCTTCAATCTTTTGAGGTAATATTCTTCCAAAACCTTTCTTCTTTTGCTCTTTTTTTTTCCTTAAAAAACAAAATGAGTTTTAAAAATACAAAAAATACTCTATGTCCTTGAAAAGATAAAAAAGATGATCTTTTAAACTTGATCATATTTTTCTCTTGATCATCCAAAAACCAAGAGCACCTTTACAAGACCAAGATGATTTGCAAAACCCATCTTGATCTTACAAAGGGATGAGTTTTTGGTTCCTTAGGAAAGAGGAGAGGATATTTTCCAAAAATTTCTTTTAATACTAACCTAGACTATCTAAAGGAGATAACTTGGTTTCTTGATAGTTTTAGGTGAAAAACTTCATTCATCCTCAAGTAAGAGTGGGTGCTCTCTGCCCTCTCTCTGATGTGCTTTAGTTGAAAATACTTGCTCAGAATCTTTGTATTTACTAGTTTATAGCTCTTTTATGGGTTATGCTTGAATACTATTCATTTTATTGTGTGATATGAAAAAAAAATAACACTCTCGGTGGAGGCGAGTTAATGGCCAAGAGCCTCCAAGATACACCAAGATAGTTTTTTTTTTATCTTTCATTTGTATTATTTAGTATATCAGTTCATGATGCTTCTATATAGATTTTAGAAGAAAAAATCTAAGATTTGTAAGAGGTAATATGGTAGTTATCAAGAGGTGTGTGTTGAGTTGTGTTTTGTTAAATATGAAAGCTTGTATCAGTGTGAAACAAGTAGAAAAATAGCCAAAATGGTGGCTAGCATGCCACAACCACTTTGGTGGACAAAAGGGAGATTCCCTCTATATTTGCTCTATGGAAGGCTATAGTCACTTTGTGATCTACCCTTCAATGGTTAGAAAAAATTTCACAAAAATAAACAAGCAATGATCCTATGATTTTCTTGCCTTCTAAAGGGTAGGAATTTCTAAAAAGGGGAGTAAGGATAATATGGTAATTTAATATTTGAAATAAGAAAGGCATTCTAAAATAAAACTAAGAAATGGGTCTAAGAGAGAAAACTTGTAAATAAATAAAATGTTCTTGGTGAAACTAATATTTCTTTACTTGTTCTTAAGTAGACTTTGTGAATTTTGGTTCAAAATGGCAATATAACACTTTGTGACTTATGAAGCCCAAATGGGCCTAATAAAATGTGATAGGGGGAGATTAAGGTGGAACCACTACACTATTTTGCCACTTTATAGTTTACTTGATAGTTTTATGATAAAATGGTAAGTTATTTAGAAATATGCTTAATGAGATTTATATGATTCTAATACATAAATAAATCTTGGATTATGAAAGGTTATGAACTTGTGAATATTTGTTTCTAAGTTATTTATTTCTAACTAGAACCCACCAAAGTGAAGATTAGATAGTTTCTCATTGAATATTTTACACTCACTTTAGTTGTTTATTTTTTTTTTTCAATGGTTGCTAGTGGTGGAATTTTAACATCACCCATGGTAACTTTAGAGTAGAGTTCCATTGCGCACTTATAGTTAGTAAGCATGGAGAACAGCTCCTATATCAAGCTAAGGTGATCCACATTGGAGGTCCTATGTCACCCTCCTATAGCCTTGAATACAATAATATGTATGATTTACACCTAGGACTTGACTCACCCTTTTTTTTTGCTACCTCTCAATATTCATTTCCATGATCTACTAATAGTATGAAAAAAGGAGCATGTGTCTACACACATATATATATATATATATATGTATTTATGTATGTGTATATGTGTATGTATATATATATGGGTAGACCTTTATGACTAACTAGAACTAATGGACTTTATTATGGAATCTTACTTTGATAAATATAAGTGTGTGTGTGTGTATTTATATATATATATATATATGATAGTTTGTATGTTTGTGTTGATGGTATTGTGTGTAATTTAGTAAGGAATACAAGAAATAGTTTTGGAGGAAAATTTTCCCCTAGGTTTTGGCCATGTACATAAAAAAGGGGGAGAAGATTTTGTTTTGGTCTAATAAAGTTATAATGGTGTAATCTAACGAAAATAGACTTATATTTAGTAAGTTAATTCAAACAATTATATAATATCTCATATTTTTGTATGTGTTAATTATAAATGAATATGTGGTAAAATAATAGTACATGAGTATTTGCATATAACTTATGCTCAAAAGAGTAATAATAATAATAATAATAATAATAATATAGTAAAGTAAGAGTATCAGTGTGGTGAAGATATAAGAAAGGTGTCTTTGAGCTAGTCATAATCGGAATAAATTTAGGTGGTGACATACTTAATAATAAACATGTCTCTTTACTTCAGGTCTAAATTTTTTCTCTATCTTGTATCAAATTGCTCAAGGGAAGTGCTTCTCAAGAGCATATCTTTAAACATTTGTCATGTATAGTTAATCATGTCACCTTCAAAGTTTCTCTTCATTTCTTACCACCACTAGCATAATCAACTTTCTCTTTGTTTGTGCACTTTAAAACTATAAACATCTTTTCTATTTCTTCAATCCAAGTCTCAGTCTCAGTTGGATCCTTAGCAAACTCATAGGAAGGAGAATCTAATCTTTTAAATGATTCTTTGCCTTTGTTATGCCTCTGAACGTGATTGCCTTGTAAGGCTCTGACCAAGGTTTGTAGCAACTTAGTTGTATCTGTGTGTCCCTTTTCTCGCCCACACCCATGCCAAAGTTGACCAATGGGCATATCACCATCATCCTTACCATTATGTGCATTTTTAGTAGCCGTATTAACTTGCAAGCACATAGTGCATATATCACTGAAAGGAAAATATCCTTAGTGATAAGGATATAGTGATCCTAATGCACAAAAATATAAGCAAATGGCCTTACTTAAACCTTTTTAAGAAATTTTTTCAAACCAAGCTTTGATACCAATAAATTATCACACCCCAAAGCCTAACATGTGGAATAATTATGTGACAATGTCACACACATGTGGGTTTGTCCACATATATGCTAGGCCTCAACAAATTTCAATTATAATATATATCAACTAAAAAAATCCTCGTCTAAAATCTTGTATGTCAACAAAATTTTTCTTCACTTTAAATGCCAAATCTGAAAATAGTCTAAATCATGCACCAAAATAAGTATCTTAAGATATAATCCAAATTCTCACAAATCCAACTATTGACGGTGGATTTCAATTCAGCCAACCAGAAGAGTTCTTGCAGGACTCAAACTACTTTTTGGTTGTTGAACATGGAGAATAAAGAGATGATGAGGAAGAATAGGAAATGTATAGAGGATTTTTAATGTGGTTCGGCCAAAGCCAAGCAACACCGATCCCTACGTCCATGGTAATATTATTGCTTCTGATGAAATTTCTATAGAGTTTTAGTATATCTACTTAGGATTGCTTACAATGATCTCCTTCCTTTTATTTATAAAGGCTAAGAGGTTATAATAATAATTTTACAATTTATATTTCTGTTACATCAAGCATTAAATATACAAGATAGCATAGACTACTGCAAAATAGCTTTTGCAAGCTACTCTTTGCAGATGGGCCTTACACGCTACTTCATGCAGAGGGCCTTTACAAGTTGTCTAAGGACAAATGTGTTTCATATTTAACCATAGCAGGCTTCTAGTTGAGTGAGACATGTTACATCTCACGAGCTAGAGCTCTAGCCTTAAGGGATGTTGCTAACTCGTAATCTTGAGCTCATACTTGGCGAGTTCAAGCAATTGGCTAGCTGTTGGCCATATGCGCTGGGGCTCATCCCTTTAGCGAGCCAGCACTTTAATTGAGTGACCTTCACTCTTGGCGAGCTAAGCCTCTTAGCTAGACTCACTTAAGGGGCTTTTACTAGCCCATTTTACTTAGTACCAAAAACTATCCATAACATTAGCCCCCCAACTCACAATTCACTTTGCGAACTGGAAGCTAAGACTTGCTGGCAAAAGCTTATGATCACAGTATGAACACCACTCATTAACGAGCTCAAGATGAATGCTTAGACAGGGCGCATGAGAGCTATGCCTATGCTTAAGTTGCAAAAGAGCTACGAATAATAGGTTGTATGTACAAATTCATCGAACAGTAGTGGATCCATGGATTTTAGCTCCGTAGTGCCTCAACTGGACTAAGCGTCGTAGTTGGCAACCAGTTTATTTTAAGCATCTCTATGCCTTAACTAGACTGAAGGTCACAGTTGGTAACAAGTTTATTTTGAGCGTATGTACACCTCAACTAAACCAAAGATCACAGTTGACAATGAGTTTATTTTGAGCGTCTCCACACCTCAACTGGACCAAAGGTTATAGTTGGCAACAAGTTTATTTTGAGCATCTCTATGCCTTAATTAGACCAAAGGTCGCCGTTGGCAATAAGTTTATTGTGAGCGTCTCCACACCTTAACTGGATCGAAGGTTATAGTTGGCAACGAGTTTATTTTGAGTGTCTCTATACCTCAACTGGGTCGAAGGTCACAGTTGGCAACAAGTTTATTTTGAGCGTCTCCATGCCTTAACTAGATCAAAGATCATAGTTGGCAATAAGTTTATTTTGAGTGTTTCCATATCTCAACTAGATCGAAGGTCTTAGTTAGTAATGAGTTTATTTTGAGCATCTCCACATCTCAATTAGACTGATGGTTGCAGTTGGCAATGATGTCAAATTTTGGCCTCGTTAACACAATAACTTTCTTTTCGAATGGCATTTTATTGAAAATCATTAGATAAAGATTCAGGACACTTTCATTAACTTTTGAACTATAATACATCATCAATGTATAATCATAACTGAGGCCCCCAACTCTTAGTCAGGATCTCGCTGGGGATGTTGAGGTTATTACCCCATAGGTTGCACCACGTACTCTCTTAGGCAGCTTCTCTTGATCAGGTCTTCAATAACATCCTTAAGTTCTTGACAATTCAAGGTACCTTGCCAGACCTCATTGTGGTAAGCACAAAACTCTTCTCTGTTCCTTCGCCTAAAAGGAACCCTGGAAGGGTTGGGCCTCTCAAAGTTTTCTCTTTCCCTTTTTGTTATGTATATCCTATCCTAAGTGTCAGATAAGATACTATAACTCACATGGCAATCTTGATGTAAAGGGCACTAAGCTCTAGCCTTCCTTTCAGTCCGGCCATCAGAGTCACTCCTATGGCCGCTTTTGCCATTACTAGGGTTATTTCTCTTCTTCCCCTAATTTGGGCCACTTGCCTCACTTTTTTTATCAGGCTTGCTTTAGCCAAAAGTTTCCTCCTGTCTGATTTGCTTAGCAACTCATTCATAAAACTCACTCAGATCTTCTACTGGGACTTATATATACTTTTATATAGCTTGCCATCCTTATAAAGCTCTGCTAAGATTGCAGTCAGGATAGCTTCATCCAAGGGCTTCTCCACATTATTGATCTCACGTTTAGATTAGGCGATGTAATCCTTTAGTGACTCATGCTTATGCTGAAAAATTGTAACGAGATGACAGGGGCCATGAGCTGGCTCTTCAATGCCCTGTACTGTTAAGAAATTTTTCCTGATACTTTTCCCAACTACCAATGCTACGAGTCAAGAGATCTCTAAATCACATTCGGGGTATTTCTCCCAATATTGCTAGGAAAACTTGACACTTAATCAAGGGATTACTTGTTCAGAGATCCATCTAGATGTTGAACACATCTAGGTGGCTGCATGGGTTGCTATCCCCATTGTATAGTAGAATAAGGGGAATTTTAAGCTTGTGGGGAAGAGGTTCCATCTTGATTTCCTTAGAGAAAGGAGTCCATTCCTCAGAGTGTCCTTGATTGTCCCAAGCTCAAGGGTGCTCTTTTAATTACTTTACCCTTTGAAGTAATTCTTCTACTAGCAGGCCCAAAGCCTCAGGTTGCTTATTAGAAACTCGGTGGCTTTTTTCATTTTTCGGGTCATTCGAGTAGTGACCTGAGGCTTACTCTTGATAGGCCTACTTAAGCATCCAGCTCCTTACTATTGGTATATGTTTCTAGGTGTAATGATCTCGGCTTATTTTTGCACACCTTAAGAGCTTGTGCCAGCACTGTGACTGCCTAATTAGTTCTCTGATCATATTTTTCAACCTTTCCTAGTGCTGAAGCCAGGTTTGTACTCCATCAGTGCCATTAACAACAACAGCAAGTTAGTAAAGGCCGGCTATGGGCAAGCTGGTAGCAACACCTATAACAAGAGCAAAGGAGGAGTTTATTATGGACACATGACCTTCTAGGGGATCAAACAATGCATTTAAAGGTCTAGCAACTCTTTCTTTTGCCATTGCAACTACATAAGAAATTAACCAAAATACAGGGAATTAACCAAAAAATAGACGAGTCCCCATATACGGCACCAAAATATTGACGGTGGATTTCAGTTCGACTAAAATCTAGCTAACTAGAAGAGTTCTTGTAGGACTCAAACTGCTTTCCAATTATTGAACATAAAGACTGAAAAGATGAAGAGGAAGAACAGGAAACGCATGGAGGATTTTTAATGTAATTTGGCTAAAATCAGGCAGTACTGGTTCCTACGTCCACGGTAATATTATTACTTCTGATGAAATTTCTATAGAGTTTCAGTATGTGTACTTAGGATTGCTTATAGCGACCTCCTTTCTCTTATTTATAGAGGTTGAGAGATTACAATAGTAATTTTACAATTTGCATTTCTGTTATATCAAGCATTAAATGTACAAGATACCCTAGACTACTGCAAAATGACTTTTGCAGGCTGCTCTTTGCAGATGGGCCCTATATGCTACTTTGTGCAAAAGGGCTCTACAAGTTATCTGAGGACAAATGTGTTTTTAATTTAACCTTAAGTGAGATGTGCTGCATCTTGCAAGTTGGAGCTCTGACCTTAAAGGATGTCGGTAACTTGCAATCTCGAGCTCGTACTTGGCGAGCTTGAGCAATTGGCCATATATGCTAAGGTTCATCCCTTTAGTAAGCTGGCACTTTAGTTAAGCGACTTTCGCTCTTGGTGAGCTAAGCCTTTTAGTTAAACTCACTTAAGGGGCTTTTGCCAGCCCATTTTACTTAGTATCGAAAATCACCCATAACATCGACAAAAATAATTTCAAAAGGTTAATGGTAATAGAATATCAACTATGTCTTCTTTTTCTATACATTCAAGAAAGTCATCACCTGAAAATACGATATGGAAACAAGTGAGCTCAACTACTTAACAAGTAATTATTTCCTTATTAACGGATCCAAGAATGAGGAAAACATATTCATTTTTGTATTTATATATACCTAGCAATAGGAAATATTTATGCAAACTAGATATCATAATATGCACTAGTTATGATATGAGAATCACATCAAAAGCTATACAAATATTTCAAATAAGGAAGGCTCACAATTCTAACATGAGGTTAATATCTAATCAAACAATGGCTAGTGTATTCTCCCACTAGTGGGACCCATATCCAAGGTCGAAATTATAGGTATCATCCCCTAAAGGATAAACAAAACTCTAGGTATCATCCCCTAACAAATGAGCAAAATATTAGGTATAGTCCCCTAGGGGACAAGCAAAATTCTAGGTATCCCCTACTGGACCACAAACTTATATGCTAATTAAAATTAGAACCAACAAACGAAATGCATAAAAATTTTTGAAATTCACAAATATCTCATTTCCAGTAAAGTTTTAGAATTCAATATTAAATTATAGTCAAAATGAATGCCTTGTAACGAGTCCAATTTCTCTTAAAAGAATTTATAATGTTGCAAAATAATGGTATAAAAATGAACAAAGTTTGAAAACATATTATCGCAAAAATATCACTTCTCAAAGTTCAAAGTAAATATAATACTGATAATATTAATTCAAAGAAAATGAACTAATAAGAACAAAACCACTTACTTGATCACTTTAATTTCAAACTGTTGTTGCCAAACATAAAACATTATGGACCTAAGCAAAAAAAAAACATATATGACATTTTAGAATAATGAATTTAATGCTTTGTTAAGTATATCTAATACCCCAACACATCTTATATCATTTGGTTTCTATTAAATTAGTTGGTTAAGATTTTAAGAGAAAAGAAAAAGAACAAAAAAAACTGTAAGTTCTATTAAATTAAATATTAGAATTAATATTAGTATTTTGACAAATTAGTTTTTGTTAAATTAGTTGGTTTTTATAACTAATGGTTTTCTTTGTGAAATCTTATTTTGATAAATATAAGTATGTATAAACATAGTAATATGATAGTTTGTATCTTTAGGTTTAATTAAATTAAATGTTAAAATTAATATTAGTATTAGTTCTAATGGCTAATGCTTAAATTAATACGTGTAATTAGTGTTTATGATATTGTGTGTAATTTGATAAAGATTTCAAGAAATAGTTTTAGAGAAAAAATTTCGTTGAGATTTCGGCCATGTATATATAAAAAGGGGAAAACAATTTATTTTGGTCTAACATGGTTATAATGGTGTAATTTGATGAAAGTAGACTTGTATTTAGTAAGTTAATATTAATTTAAACAGTTATGTAATACCATAGATTAAGGTCTGTGTTAATTATAAAATGAATATATGATAAAATAATAATACATGAGCATTTATGTATAACTTATGCTCAAAACAATGGCAACAAAATATTCATATAGTAAAGTGGGTGTGTTAGGCTGGTGAAGATATTGAAAAAGTGTCTTTATGTTGATCACGATTGGAATAAATTTAGGTCATGACATACTCAACAACAGACATTTCTCCTTACATCTAGTCTAAACTCTCTCTCCATCCTATCTCAAACTACTAGATAGAAGTGCTTCTCAAAAACACATCTTTAAACATCTATCATTTATAGTTAATCATATCACCTTCAATGTTTCTCTCCATTCCCTTCCACCGCTTGCATGTTTTCCAATGTGACTTGTAAGTAGCGTAATCAGCTTTCTCATCTTCTGTGCATCTTAGAACAGTAAATGTCTTTTTCATTTCTTCAATCCAAGTCTTAGTCTCTGTTGGATCCTTAACAAACTCATAAGAAAAAGGTTTTAGTTTTTTAAATAATTATTTTCCTTGGTCATGCCTCTAAGCCTGATCATCTTGTAAGGCTCCCACTAATGTTTACAGCAACTCAATTTTATCTGTGTGTCTCCTTTGTCCACTTTGTCCCCTTCCTCGCCCACGCCTATGCCAAAGTTGACCAATGGGCATATCACCATCATCCCTACTACTATATGCATTTCTAGTAGCCATATTGACTTGCAAGCATATAGCATATATACCATTGAAAGGAAAATATCCTTAATGATATGAATATGGTAATCCTAGTGCACCAAAATGTAAGCAAACGGCCTAACTTAAACCTTTTTAAGATATATTTTTTTTTTCAAACTAGACTTTGATACCAATAAATTGTCACGCCCCAAAGTCCAACATCTGGAATAAATATGTGATAATGCCAAACATGTGTGGGTTTGTCTACACATATGCCAAGCCTCAACAAAGTTCAATTGTAATACAAATCAACCAAATAAATCCTTCTTTAAAATCTTGAATGTCAGCAAAATTTTTCTATACTCCAAATGAAAAATCTAAAAATAGTCCAAATCATATACTACTATAAGTATCTCGAGATATAATCCAAATTCTCACAAATCCAACTAAAATTTCAAAAGGCTAACAGTAACAAAATTCAATTACATCTAAAAATCTTCCTGCTCTATACATTTATGAAAGTCATCACCTAAAAATGTGATATGGATACAAGTGAGCTCAATTGGTCAACAAGTAATTATGTCCTTATTAGCATATCCAAGCACGAAAAAGAAATATTTATGCAAACTATATTAATATGTACTAGTTATGATTTGAGAATCACATCAAAAGCTATACAAATATTTCAATAAGGAAGGCTCATGATTCTAACTTAAGATTAATATATAATCAAACAATGATTAACATACTCTCTTACTAGCAGGATCACTGTCTAAGATCAAAATTCTAGATACTGCCCATTAGAGAATAAACAAAAGTCTAGGTAGTGTCCCCTAATGAAGAAGCAAAATTCTAGGTATCATCCCCAAAAGGACAAACAAAATTCTAGGTACAGTCCCCTAATAGACCTTAAACTTACATACTAATTAGGATTAGAGTCAATAAAAGAAATACATAAAAAAAATTTGAAATCCATGAATGTCACTTATCAAGTAAAGTTTCAAAATTCAATGTTAAATTATAGTCAAAGTGAATGTCTCATGATAGGTTCAATTTCTCATAAAAGAATTTATAATGTTGCAAAATAATCATATAAAAATGAACAAAGTTCGGTAGCATACTATCACAAAAATATCATTTCTCAAAATTCAAAATAAATATAATATTGATAATATTGATTTAAAGAAACTGAGCTAATAAGAATAAGACCACTTACCTGATTGCTTTAATTTCAAAATCTTGCGCCCAAACATAAAACACCATGGACCTAAGCAAAAGAATATGACATTTCAGACTAATGAATTTAATGCTTTATCAAGTATATCCAATACCCTAACACATCTTATATCATTTGGTTTCTATTAAATTAATTGGTTAAGATTTAAAAGAAAAAAGAAAAAGAAGAAAAAAAAATACAAAGTATGAATTTGTAAACTTAGCAAAAGCCATAGTCATGCGTACACCTATGATGTGAAATAAAGCAAACAAATAAAAACAAAACTCAATAAATGAATGAAAACTAAATGATGTCGTGTACAAGTAATTGTGCAGTATGTGAACCATGCACCAAAGGGTAAAGACATGCATCTTTTAATAATTCTTTTTCTCTTTTTATTTCCTCACATTTGTCAACAAACCTTTAACACAAAATTTAAGAGTTACAGAAAAGATAAAAAATATATATATTCACAAATTCATGTTTATTAGTCAAACCAAATTTACTTTACATCTTCACCCATTTTTTTATCTCTTTTTTTTTCTTATCTAGATCTCAGTAACTCACAAACTTCTAAAAGAAATCAAATTTTTACTTTTTAACAAACTAATTTCATTGTTAACATAAAATCTTTTTTTTTTCTTAAAACAACCTTAAAAAATTCAATAAACAAGAAGCACACACCTATTTGAGTTCAAGAAAGCCGCTGCTTCTTTGACCACCTCTATACATAGTCGTTAATTATCTTCTTATTCAAGGTACTTATCTATAAGCCTCTTCATATATATATATATATATATATATAAACGGTGTATCCTTTTTTTAAAATGACAAAGTTTATTTTTTATTATTAATATTCTTTTGTCTTTACACCAGTAATGTGTTTTTTGTAGGTAGATTATGTATTGGGGTTACTCTTGCCTCTAAGATTACTTTTATATCAGAGGAATTGTGCATTTGATGTGGTACTTGTTTAACATGCTAAAAATGCAATTATTGTTATTGTTGCTTTTATATTTAAATTTATTGCTTGAGCTGTTCCATTCAGTGACTAAGCTAGAAGACCGGTGTGTGTTGGTTAGCCAAGCAAATCCGCTGCAATAGGGCATGCATTCCTGGCACAATTGTTTCTACCTTGGTTTAATTTCTTTTACAAGTTTTTTTCCCTCTTAGCTTCCTTACACTGCAACGCTATGAACAGTTTGAGGATTTTTTTTTTTCAAAAATTTACCTTTTTTAGCTCTTTTCGATTTCATAAATCTACTATCAGTCTATCAACTTAATTGATTTATGCTTTCTCTGAGCTTGCATTTGAATTTCAAAATTTTGCCCATTTTTCCCCCTTTGATTTATTTTATTTTTAGTTCATGTATTCTGCTTATAAAATGGGTATATATGGAACATGTGGTGACGATCCCTTATATAAAGCATACAACTCGGCCAAGGCTATCCTTGTGGTGTAACAAGGTTGCAGTGAGGATGTGGATTGTGACTATGAAATTTTGTTTTGTCTATATAAATATAATAAAAATATAGATAATAGTTGAATATCAATTTATATTATTCAATATTAATTTTTTAATTTAACATAATATTATATCATATTTAATAAAATTTATTTATAGATAAAATATTAAATTTTTAATTTTTACTTTGTTAAAAAATTTTATAAATTGGTGTATTATGGTTGTTGTGGCTATGCGGTTGCAATAATGTGTAATATTGCAGTTGTGACATTTATGATTTCCAAAAAATTCACAATTGTGGTATGATGAGATTGTGGTGTCCACCGCACCCGTGATATTACAATTGCAATACTTGTTGTGATCTACAATTTAAATCTTTGGGCGTTAGTTGATGTTGAAATGTATTTTTTTTTACTAAATATATTATCAATTAATTTTGATGATGATTGAGTTCATCACAATGAGAAAAAAAATATATTTTTCCCATGTATGATGTTTATATGTAATTTAAAATATCAAAATAAACTTTTTTATGATTATTTCATTATTATTTTATTCACATTAGCTATTTTTTAAAAAATAAACAAACAAAATTTTTATATTTTTATCACATAATCTTTTAAAACTATAAAATCAAACCTTGTAACAAGAAACACATGCATGAAAAATTGTACCCAATTGAAATTTCAATTTTGGCATAATATTATTTCATAAATTAAATAATCTAGTTATAAAACCTGCTCACCATGATCTTAATGTTGGTTTAATTTTGTGACTATGATAAGAGAAAAATAAAATTATATAATAAAAAAACATATGAACATTTTTTTTATGAAAAATGCTTCAAAATAATTAAAGTGTTAAATAATAACTCATAAATCCATCAATTTTAGACATTCTAAATAAGTAAATTTACATCGTTCGACATTTGCCCAAAAATGAATGTGGTGGGATTAAATGCACATGTGTAATAGGTGGATGCTTCGCATTTCTGGGTCCCCATAAGCTTCTAGAACGAGTCTTAAACTTTTCCTATGGTTTTGGAAACCTTTTGGATTGTCACATCCGTCAAAACAAGTTTTTTTTAAGTGAATAAGTAAAAAAAATTATTCTCATTTTTAACATAAATTATTAAATTCACAATGACATAATAATAAAGAAACATTATCAGACAATAATTTCAAATAATTGTTTTATTTATTTGAGAATAAAAAAATTGACTTCAAAATGTAGTATTACCTATTTATAATTAAGTGGTTATGCATATGCTAATGATATATTATTTTATGCTATTTCTTTGGCTTATTAAGCTTAACTATTTGACACTTTTTCATGAAACAACTCTTCTTGTCAATATAAAGATGTATGTAGATGTTAATTTATGATCATCTGAATAACCAACAAAATTGGAGTCTGAGTAGCTTGTAACCACTAGATTATTAGATTTCCTGTAGGTTAGCATATCATCCTTTGTACATTGCAATGAATGCAATGATGATAGCGAATTAAGAATAAAAAATACTTAAGATAAGATACAAGGAGATTGAAATTGAAGTATAAGAATCAAGGAAGGCAACAACCACCATAGTAATTAAGATAAGATCAGAGTAGAGCAACAAAAGCAAGATGGATATTACGATGTATAGAGAAAAATTAGTACAAATAGAAAAGGATATAAGATGAGTGATAGTAAGATTGGGTCGATGATAAAGGATAAAACTAAGAGCATAATATAAGAGAATGGTTGAGAACATGAAATAAAGATTAAAGTTGTAATGATGAACAAGATCATTAGAATAAGATAGAAATGAACCCCAAAAACCTAGAATAATGTGCACAAAGAATAATTCAAGGATAAATTGTCTTAAAGGAGAAATTTTGTAATGTCCCTCTAGGATTAACCTAATAAGATTCGAATACAAGTCTAAAAAGATAGCCAGTTGACCATCATAGTCCTGAAAGGTGGACTAATTGGCCAATTGGGTCTTAAAGGGCAGTCGACCGACTAGTATCAAATTAGACAAAACCCAATGCATGAAATTTGAGGTCTTAGAACCTTAGTGCAATTATATTTCTATCAGAAAGAAGCCCTAATACAATCTTCAATCCAGAAATTCGAATCCAAGGCATATCAACCAAATCAAATGCATTCCTGAACTTTTCTCACCTCATATATGTGTTTTACATTAAATTTATCTAGTTAAGTTGTTTACACCTAAATGATTATAACAATACATATAAACCTAAACCAAAGGCCAGAGTTTATACTAGAGATAGCGTCATAAGTTGAGTTCCATGTGATCAGGTGAGCGTGATTCTTCCTTTCTAGTTCCCTTTTCTTATAAAAAAGGATATTTTTTAAAAATCAACCTAAATGTATCTTGAATGTTAGTATTTGGGAATATGATTATGATATGTTTCCTATTACAATGAAGCCTAAATTAATGCAGTAAAAAATGATGAATTATTATGAGACCTATGTAGGTCAAGAAATTAAGGATTAGACCAGGAATAGACTCAGAATGTAAGGATTGATGAATTCATGCTTAAGTCAAAGTGCACATGGGAAATATAAATACATGATAGAATTTAGAAATTATTTTCTTCCATGAATTTTTGAATGTCTAATTGAATCTATATATGAAATGGGTTATGGTATGGAAGTGGTAGTAATGGTTCAAGCTAAGGATTAATCTAGAAGTCCCAACTTCGCATAAGCATGTGAGCATGAATGTCAAGAATTCAATAATTCTCAAGGAATATTTTCAAAATTAGTTTTATGTTTTAAGATTATGTTTTCTTAAACTTTTTCAAATTTGACTTAGTTGATGGGATGTCTTTTGGAAATAATTTTATAAAATTTATTAATATTCACAGTTTTCTAAAAAAAAATTATTTTAAACAATTCTTATCTATTTTTTACTCTTCCATGTTTTACTTAATTAAATATTATTTTTATGTTATGAATACACTCAAACCTAAATGAATAAATACTTCCTTTCAAGAAATACATTTCATAAACAACTCCATTACATAAGGATATGCATAAGACGAGGGTACACACATGTTAGTTATATGTTAGCATAAAGATGCTCAAGTATATGATAAAAAGTAGTAAGATAACAATATATATGTGTATGTGAACTGACAATGGATATTGGAAGACCTAGCACAATAAAAGTTGCATGTGGTGTCCCATACGATAAGTGGTCACGGGACATTAATCTCCAATATGGTAAGGGATTCTGGGATAGATTGGTCTCCTATATGACAAAGGGTAATGAGATAGATGGTCACCCATATGACAGAGGTTCATGAGATATGGTGTATTAAGGTACAACAAGTTATGAAAGGTCCTATGGGAGAAGACAAAGTTATGAATGGTCTTAAAGGACAAGTTAAAGGTATGTAGACATCGCTCTTCTTGTATTTCTTATTATCAATATAATTATGAAAGGCAACTTTTCATGGTCATTAAATATAACTTAGTAAAGTGTGAAGTGTGAGTTTTACATGGTCATCGAATATGACTTAGTAAAGCATGTTTATGTATATGTTATATTTGTGATATGATAGAAGATCTAGTATGGTTAAGGATAGAAAATGCATATCAAATATCATACATGAAGGTTTTGAAGATGAAAGTGAATATATTTTTGAAAATATATTAAATTATGTTTTATATATATTATATAAGTATTCCTTCTTATATGGAAACGTATGACCAAAATGATTTTTAATCTAAAGTTAGGTTAGCTTTTCTACTCACAGAGTAATTATACTCACCCCATTCATTAACTTTTTTCAGATTAATGAATTTAAGGAGATTTTCTTATTTAAGAGATATTCCAAGATGCATGCACATGAAATTAGATAGGTGGTCCCCTAGACATATTTCTAATGCTTCTAATATTAGTGCTCCTTTTAATGTTTTTGATCTTTTTCCTTTTGATGTAGGTTTCGATTTAAGGTCGAATCCTTTTGAAGAGGGAGGGAGTGGTAAGAATATGGGAGACTAAGCTAAGGATTACCAATAAGCTTTGCACCTTCTAATAGGATCCATGACTAGAGCTAAGGCAAAGAAGATGAGGAAAGTAATTCAAGGTCTTTGCAACACACTTTGGAGCTCATATGGGGAGTAAGGGCTTGGAGACTCAGAGTTTATTTACATAGAAGCCATGCCATCCACTTAAGTCATTTGACCATGCAACATGGTAGCCACTTGAAGCATCCATTTGGCATCTACCTTGATTCCAATTAAGGCCACATAGTTAATTCTTTAGGCATAATTAAGCTATTTTATTGTATTATTTTGTGGGCTATTTTGGCCTTTTATTGCACATTTTTTGGAGCTATTTTATAGCTATTTGGAGCTATTTTATAGCTATTTGGAGTGCTACTTTTGAGGGGCTAATTGACCTATTTTTATGGCTTGTGTTTTGACTATTTATAAAGGGGAATATGTTTTTAGTTAATTTTGTTTGATATTTTAGTGGGTTTGTTTGGGACATTAATTCAGCTTATCTTTAATGAGTATTTACTATTAGGGAAGGCATGTTTCCCTTACCATTTAGATTTAATAATTTTATGAAAATATAAGTATTTCTTCTTTAGGAGAGTGCTCTCCTAAGATTCTTACTAGAACTTGAGACTTACTAAAGAACTTGCTCTTTTCACATCAATTTTATCACTTATTACTCTCCTTCTACCTCTCTAGAGTATGGTGTGAATATTATTCTTTTTTCTTTTCAATTTTGGTGATAAATTCTTGCTAAATCAGAGTAAGTCCATGGGCATCTCTATGGGAGATCACATCAAGTATCCTATAAATCTAAGATAACAATTGGCAAGCCTCAAGAAGGATCTTAACTCAATCACCCTCGTTAGAGCTTCCCACTCTTAGATAGCCCTTACTTTCCCGATGCCCATTTGGATGCCGCTACATTTAACAATGTGTCCAATAAATTTGACGTGCTCCTAAACAAATGAGCACTTCTCTCACTTCACATATAACTGATGTTGCCTCAATCGCTTAAATACAAGTTTTAAGTGCACCATGTGATTCTTTAGTGTGGAACTAAAAATAATAATACATCTAAGTAAATGACAACAAATTAATCCAGATAGTCATGAAAAACTTGGTTCATGATGGTGCTAAATTTAGCAAGAGCATTTATCAACCTAAATAGCATAACCAACAATCTAAAGGTGCCATAGCGAGTGACATATGTTGTCTTCACCACATCTCTATCTACCAACCTAACTTGGTAGTACCCTAACCTCAAGTCCAACTTTGCGAAGTAGTGGGCAGTGCTTAACTGATCAAAGAGATCTTGAATAAGAGGGATAGGGTACTTATTCTACACAGTGACCTTGTTTAAGGCCTAATAGTCCACATATAGTCGAGTGCTACCACCCTGTTTCTTTTGAAATAACACCTGAGCCCTGAATGGTGCTTTTGAAAGTCGAATGAACCCTACATCTAATAACTCATTTAACTACTTCCAAAGCTTAACCAATTCTAATGATGCCATATAGTAAGGTCCTTTAGTAAGGTTTTACATCAGGTCACAATTCAATCGAGTGACCTATTGCTCTCTATAGAAGGAGTCTTAAATGTAGCTGGCCTGGCATCACAGCTTCAAATGTCTTTAATATATTTCAAACTTCTTGAGGCATATCTTCCTCTCCTCCATTCTCTTTGCTTGCTAAGATTGCTATGAATGAAGGTCCTTGCCTCTTTACACCCTTCTTGAACTATAAAGCAAACAAGAGCTTGGTTTCTTCGAGTTGCTTCATTTGAACAAGCAGAATGTTTAGGTTCTTAGCCATGATTAGAAGATAAGTGGCTACTAGAATAGGTAAGGCCTAGTAAGCTAAAAGGAACTTCATCCCTAACATAACATCATAGTCATCCATTTAAGCAACCATAAAGTCTGCTCTTCCTTGTGACAATCCAAGCTTCACTAACATGTGTTTCACCACTTCCACATTAGTAAAAGCCATAGAATTTATGACTTTCATGCAACCTGCATCCTTTTCCAATGTTAAGCTTAGATGTTTACCTTCCCCCTTAAAGATAAAATAATGAATGGCACCAGTGTCAACCATTATGCTTATGGGGGCCTTTCTGACTATTTGTCCAATTACATATAAGAGATTCATGTTTAGAGTCTTCTCCGAACTCTTGACCTACATCTTTAGTGCATTAAAGAATCACAATGCTCCCATTCTCAAAAAATCTTCCTCTTTACTATCACATTCCTAACTCTCCTCATCTTAGTCTTTCTTAATAACTTGCATAGCATCAAAGACTACTTTTTAATGGTATTCCACCACTCAATGTAGACAATTGAAAAAAAAAAGCATAACAGGGGTATTTTTCCCTCAATTTTAAAGGTATTGTGAGATGATGCTAAACTTATATTGTTGGACCCTCCTTTCTTATTATCCCATCCTCCATTTTTACCATTGTTGGGCTTGTTCGACAGTCCCCCACTTCCACTAAAAAAAGACCCATTATTTCTAAAGGCTTCTTGCAAAGGTTGTGGCGTAGTAGTTAATCAAACACTCTGCAATGGCCCAGACAATAAGTAATTCTTACACTTATTGTCTTTGGATCTCATTTCTTGCCTAGGGTTTTAGGCTTTCAAGAAAGGAAAACATCTTATCTTATCCAACATGTCTTGAATGTCCAACATTAGTGTTGGAAACTTCTTCACGTACTCTCGAATAGCATTTATATGTTTTAAATCTTGAACATGGCACCTAGCAATATACTCCACATTCTTTGGGAAGAACTATGACTTCAATTCTCTCTTCAAAACCTCCTAAGAGTTTATAATGCATCAACCCATCATAATATCCCTAAACTTAGTTCTCCACAAAAGTTTGGCATCTCTAATGAGATACATGACCATGGCTTTTTTAGAATCTGTATTTGCCACCTAGAAGTATTGCCCTATATCAAAGAGAAAATTCTCCAACTCTTTGGCATCTCATAAGCCACCATAAGAGCAAGGCTAAGGCACTTTCATATAACCATATTCTTATCCTCTATGGTTAAGGCCTTGATTCCTAATAGTTCAAGTAAGAACTCTTAACTAGGCCTTTACATCAGTTAGCTTAACCTTTAAATCTCAAACAATGTCCCCCAAGTTGCCTTTAGCATTAGCACTCAAGGTTTTTCAATCTATTCCCAAATAAGATTCCATTGCAACTACCCAACTAGCAATTGATTCTAACTCCCTAGCCCTATCGACAAGTTCAAGGATATCATTTTGTTACATGTTTTCAACTACTTTGAACATCTCCTCCATTTGCCCTAACCTACTCTCATGTTTAATAATATGTGTGGCATTTGACATGATTGTAATGTGTCATTAATCTTAGTAGCAAATCTAAGGCAAAACAAAAACAGGCCAAAACCCACTCTAATGCCAATTATCACAAGCTACCAAGTTCACAAGCTAGACCACACAATAGTTGCTATCTACTACTTGAAAGTAAGCTAGCCAATGGTTAGTCCCATAAAACATTAAAGAGCACAATAAAAGATAAACAATCAAGGCAAACAATCCATTCACAAGTAGGGCAATGACAACATATCATATAACATAAAGCAAGCTAAAAATAAGGACAATAAGGCACCCAAGAATGTAACTCATGTAATATAAGAAAAATACAAGTAAAACCAGATAAAATATAGGACAATATGAATTGAAGAGAGGCTACCTCTTTCATTCATATTAAGTTTTATTACATAGCTTAAAGTGTACAAGGGAGGCACCAAGCCACACATTCTAACCCTAAGACTAGTGTCATGATGCCCACAATGGGTCATTGAGCACTCTTAGCCTAAAGAGCATTCCAACCCAAAGGCCTAATGGTAAGACTAGACATACTTTTTAAGAGTTGACATAAGGCCTTTTCTCTTAACTTGAGAAAGGTTTTGCATATTATTTTACATAGATGAAAAGTTAAAAATCTAAAGATCATAACCATGTACTTATCTACTCATATTGGACTAGTTACCTTAGTTAAAATTATATAAATAGCCCTAAAATGGGAAAGAAAAAAATAATATACAAGTTAAATTGCTTCCAGATTTATACTAGAAGACCTCCATACTTTCACCAAGTTTCATGTTAAACACAATATGTTTACCTACTAAATTAGTGCACAAGGCTAACTTATGACACAACAGCATACACATCTCATCAATCTTTTGAGAATATACTTTCACTTAAACCAAAAAAGACTATGGGGAGCCTGTTGCTGGACAAATAATGAACTTATAAAGATTTTGTCAGATTCTCAAAAGGCATGTTGAATATCCTTTCAATCCTGTTGTTCTTTCTTTTATTTTTGTTCCAAGGACTCGAGTTCATCCTTCTTAGGATGAATTTTATGTTCCTTTGAGCTAGAAGAGTCTTTGGAAGTTTTATGTCCTTTGAAGCTGAAAGAATCTCCCCCGAAAGTAGCTTGCAGCTTCAAAGAAGTCACAATAGCCACAATTTGCTTGTCTTTTTCTTTGACAACCTTTGTTAATTTTTCAATGGCCTTTGACATTTCTTGGAAATAATTGTCTAGAACTCAACTTTTACTGGTAGAAAGTCTTCCAATTCATCAAAAGTGTAATCAGCCTATCTCATCTTTGGGGACTCAAAGTAGTTTGTGACTGAGCAGTTGAATATGACAATGATTATCACTCATCCTTTTAAAAGTAACAACATTTTTTTCCACAATTTGAAAACTTTGCCAAATGAGGTACCAATGTAGTTTTTCCAATCTTAGTCTTTGATCTGGTACCAAATGGAGTTCTGCCTTTAGTAGTGATTGGATTTTCTAGAAGCACATACCTATTTTTCACAACTTTTTTGAATTTGAGATTTGGACTTTGATTTAGAGTTTAACCTTTCTTTTTGACAAGAATTGATGTGAGGAAAAGAGCATCCCATTAGGTGTACCAGACATTTGTACATAAATTTCATGTATTAAATTACACAAATATTTGGTTACAAATTACAATTTTTAATTCCATAATTTTTAGGAATTCTCTCTCTCCTATAGTCATTTGATTAACTTGCCAATGTTGGCAAAGACAAGGGCCTTTGGGCTCGATCTCCTCCTTCAACTTAAACTTGAATTTTTTGTGCTTGATTTGATAAAAAAAAAAAGGGCCTTTGTGGTTGCTCTCTTACTTCAATTGGAAATTTGAAATCATCCTCTCGAAGGCTGCATAAGACTTCTTAAAGACTTCATGACTTTTCAGATGGAAGCACTTGAGATTTTATCTCATTGGCTATAGAAGTTATATGTCTTCTATCTTTTTCCCCTTCTTTTAAGAGTTAAAGATAGTTCTGCATGAAGCACTTGAGAGTTTTCCCTCTCCACCTGCAAAAGTTTTACATCTTGTCTCTTAAAGAATTAAAAACTACTCTGTAGGAAAGCACTTGAGAGTTTTCTCTTATTGCTTACAAAGGTTTATGTCTCCTATTCTTGAAAGAGCTGGAAGATATAAAAATTGCTCTATGGGAAAACAATTGAAGGTTTTCTCTCTTTACTTTCAAAGGTTTCTATCTTATATCTTTCCTTGCATCATTCATTTGTGAAGCACCCGATTTATTTATATACTCTAAATGAGGCTTCATGAGCCTAAAAGCAAACTCAATTGAATGATTCTGAGATTTGGCCAATCAATTTCTTGGCTACTTTGTGACTTCCCAAGCCCACAAAAAAATTGGTCCATCATTAATGATGATAAAGCAAAGAAAAAATGAGTCATTGAAAGATTAACTTCACCAATTCAACTAAGCAGTTTTAGAGATAAAAGACCTTTAGGAAGTAATGGTTATGCATTCAATCTTGATAGGGTTATGACTAGAAGACTTCTCCAAATCTTTGGCAAAAAGATAATGGAAAATCTCGCCAACCTTTTAGCAAGATCAGTAAAATTTATAAATGCCAAAGAGATAGAATAGGCAAAAAGGCAAGCTAAGCAAGCAAAAGAGGAACATCACTACAATGATAGAGGTGATCAAAAGAATCAATTCTTTTTGGATGAACAATTCAACAACTACACACCATTGAATGTTTCATTAAAGATCATCATAAATGATGTCAAAGAAGTCAAGTTAATGAAGTTGCCACCTTAGAAGAGTTAGAAAACCACAGCCTCCAGGAATGAAAGAATATTGCAAGTTTCATAGACATTGGACTCATAATATAGATAATTGTATAAACCTAAAGAATGAGATCCAAGCAATTATTAGAAGAAGACTTCTTAAATCGACAAAAGATATAATCATGATAAACAACTATATAAATCATGGAATGGCTAAAAGGAGCAAGAACAACCCTAGTTGCATTCTCCAGATGTAAAGGTAAAAAGTAAGAGCATGGAGCTTTAAGGAAAACTTACTAAGGTTGTAAGAGTCGTGGAGACTATGCGAAAGGATTTGCGAAGGAAAAAGTATTGAAAAATGCAAGAAAGAAACATCTGCAAATGATAATGACTGTTGGTGGGAAAAGGTCGAAGCAGAAGCAAAATTCGACAGTGTCCTTCTCTAAGGAAGACTAGCTTCCAAATTTTGATTGAGAACAAGACAATCTAATGGTGATCATAGCTATCATTCACAACTATATAGTAAAAAGAATCTCGATCAATCAAGGGAGCTTAGTTGACATCTTGTACACTCGTGAGCTAAGGGCAATGCATATTCCAATAGGAAATTTAACTCCATATCAAGGAAATCTTATTAATTTTTCAAGAAAGCAAGTGCTTGTTTTAGGATCAATCAAGCAAAGGGTATCTTTAGGAATATGGTCCCAAGTGCAAACTTTAGATGTCAAATTTTGGGTGGTGGATGCCCCAAACATAACTTACAATGCAATTCTTAAACAACTATCTTTGTATTAAGCTTGGGCCATTATGTCAACTCTACATCTATTAATGAAAGTCCTTACCAGTAATGGTGTTAGTCAAGTCATAGTTGATTAGTGCACTGCACAGAGATGTTATATGAACAATATGGAGGAAGGGCAAATGTCCTAATGTGATCTCCCTTGGAGATGCCGATGGATCTTCCAAAATGCAACAACCAAATTGAAAAGAAAAAGAAGGATATTCATACCACACTTTAGATTAGATAGAAGAAAAGTGATAAGTAATGGATTTGATACCATAAAGCAAAAAACTCTGAGATAAATCAATAGTTCACAAAGAACCCAAGGAGAGAAACTCCTAAGAAGATGAATACTTTTCAATTTCATAAAATAAGTAATTTGAATTCTAAGGGAAATAAGCCTTCCCTCTTAGCTATTACTCACCCAAAATAAGCTAAACTTATAAATCAAAAAGCCTAACAAAAATACTAATCAATTTAGCAAAAATAAAAAGCTTAAGCTATTATAAAAAGTCTAAACATAAAACCAGTCCTCTATAGAGTAAAATTGCTAGTTTAACTTTAGTCTCTATATTGACCTTCAAAACTATATAGTTTCACTAAGTTTAAAGCTTGAAATCATTAGGTTGGACCTTAGGGATCTTTGAGCTTTAGTTTGATCTTATTTGACCCATTGAAGCTTCAGTTATGATTCAATCATTATGATAAAGTCAATCTAAACAAAAAATACTAGGGCAACTTCACAGTACATTTTAAGACTCCAAATGGTAAAACTAGGCTCTGGCATCAACATGAAAGTTGTAGAGCCTTCTCTTGCTTTCCAACTATATAAACATTGACCTAATCTAACATTTGGAGCTCAAGTTATAGCCTGAAACCTAAAAAAGTGTCAAAAATCTAACATTAAGCAATTAATTTAATTAAACTCCCAATTATAACCAAATCTCAACACAAGGTCAATTCACTAAATTAAGCTCAATTAACATCCTAAGAGATAGAGTATGAGAGGAAATAAATGTGAAAATATTCTTTTAGTTCATCAATCCCTTGAGTAGTCCCTTGAATTTTCATCACGTCTAGAGTTGAAGAACAACTATAACTAGAGACACAATCGATAAATGGTAAAGCACCTATTGTTGGATTAAAAAGAGAGGAAGCGAATAAGTAAAATGGTCATATGCTTAGATACTTGATTAGAAATTTGTATCATGACTTATTGTGTTTGTGAATTTTCATTTCCTAAATTCGAAGCTCCAACCACAATGTTAACAAAGATGTGATACTCCTAAATGCTTTTTGAACACAAGAAATTCAAAGTTACAATTAGACGAAAAAGCTCAAGCTAACCAATAAATCAAAAATATCAATAAGTATAAGCTGCTTAACCTTTGGTATAAGCTACCACAAGCACAAGTTGTTTAAATACTCGGTACAAGATACCAACGAGCACAAATTGCTCAAACACTTGGTATAAGATACAATAAGCATAAGCTGCTCAACCTTTGGCATAAGCTGCCATGAGCACAAGCTACTCAAATACTTAGTAAAAGATACCAACGAGCACAAGTTGCTCAATCTTTGGCACAAGTTGCCATAAGCACAAGTTACTCAAATTCTTGGTATAAGATACCAACAAAGACAAGTTGCTCAACCTTTGGCATAAGCATCCACAAGCACAAGCCACTCAAATACTTGGTACAAGATACCAATGAGCACAAATTGCTTAACTTTCAACAAAAGTTACTCAAATGATCAATACAGGATATCAATAAACATAAGATGCACAATCTTTAGAACATAGCACAACTAGACACAAATCGCCCAAGATATTTGACAAAAATTGCCAAGAGTGCAATGCAAAACATCATCAGTCATACACACAAACATGACAATATAAATGGTTTATTCATTATGAATGGTTCACTTCTTACAAAAGTTAAAAGTTACAGGTTATCCAATATAAAAGTGCTCAATGAAAATTTCATAATATAAAATATCAAATCATTTATGAATAAAAAGCCTCTACACTATGCAAATTTTCTCTAAGCGATTTCTATGCTTTACAATCACAAATGTGTCTAGAACAACGATTAGAAGACAAATTTCTTGCAAGTCTTATCAAAACCAATCTTTAAAATAATCAAAAAGCTATCATTATAGTTGCCTTGTCCATCTCAGATATTTGCTCATTAATTGGCTATTCATTATTATCCAAATTTACTATTATTAACCTCCTTTGTTCTTCCTTATTGGAACATATTGCCTACAAGGAATTGTTAATCAAATCTACAAGAGTTATTTCAAAGATACATTTCGAGAATTATTGCAATAAGTTCATTATGGGGTAGATAGTGATTGATTAGCACAATTTATAGTCCACTACTACTTTGGCTAATGGAAACCCTCAAATGAAATCTGATGACAAAGCTATTACTAGAACTCAACATCATTGGCCTATTATTATAGAGAATGCAAATTTTGGCAAGCTTTGGAAGCTCATTTGTGACAATCCAAAGAGTTCTTTTAGTATTATTCGATGTAATGTCCTAAATATCCACACAAAGACAGAATGGAATTTGACACAAATCTTTGAGGGATACATCATCGTGATAACAATAGAAAAACATCACTCTCTTTAAATGGTTTTGAATTTAGGACACACGTCTACGATAATCACCAACAAACATTAAAAATATGGAAATAGTAAGCAACCAAGATAATGAAAAGTCCCAAGAAGAATGACAATGAGAATCAAAAGGAAAAGTATATGTCTAATGATATTAAGGAATACGAAAGAAATTTATAAGCCAAGGAAACTCAAATAAAAGTCTAAGATTGAAGGAAATGAATGGTTAAGATTAATCATACATGAATCACAACATTAAAGCCAAAAATAGTAACAATTTTGAAGGAGTCTTGATTAAGGGTGAATTAAGAGGGAATTACTTCTTGAGAAGCAAATGAGAAATCCCAATTTTTAGAGCAAGACCATTAAAAAGGTTTTTAAATGGCTAATTAATGCCCAACAGCAATTTCAATATGGTAATGAAGAGACTAACAAACTAAAAGGTGAATGAAATTTCAACCCAATTTGGGATATAACTAGATAGTGCCCAATCATAAACTTAACAAAAATACTCAAATAAGCCTCACCAATAACAAAAAGAGGATAGTGATAAATATAAGGCCAAAGGTCTAACGAAATAAACAAGGCATAATTTAGCTAAGGACTTCAGTTGAGTAAAAGACTCCTTTTATCCCTCTGAATGTATGAGTTTGATTTATGACTATTCAATACTTCACTCTCCCATTTAAATTCTCTCCATCTTTAGCTTTGGAAAGGCTTTGATAGTTTTCACCACTCAAGTCTTTATGCAAGTAACTCCTAACCATCACATTTAGCCACTGGAGATTCAAATATTCATCAACCTGTAGGTCTGAAAAAAATATATCAGAGTAATAAAAATGATCTTGCACTTTTTACATTTGTAAATTGTGTATTCTCTTTAAAAATAAATTAGATTCTTTTTGAACTGCAAAAGCAGAAGTTTTAACGAAATTGTTTTTAGATTTGGAAGCTAATTGGGTAATCAGTATCTTAATTTTGAATATCAAAGTTATTTAAGCAAATGAGATAAATTATATGAGAGTGTAGTTAAACTTCCAATTTAGCAATTAAACAGTTTTAGTAGTTAAACAGTTTATTGTAGAAATAACATTTTCAGCATAGTAGTTTAACAAAATTATAATGAACCAGTATTGTAGTAGAAATGTTAAACTAGCATAATAGAATTATGATAATGTAGTAAAATTAAATTCAAAAATATAATCTTGCAGTAAAGATAAATTGTAGAAATATAAAGAACTATAAAAAGGTAATAAAGACACTATAATTTTTAAAGTGGTTCAACTTCACTTGAAACCACAGATAAAGTCTACATCCATTGGATCAATCCTCAACTGGATGACCTCTTTTATTAACTATAACAAGATTAACTGGGTTCCTAAATAGCCAGTTCATACAATAAAATTTACACTAGGCTCTTGTAAAACCTAAAACACAATAATTAGCTAAGCTCTTGCTAGCCTAGATACAATAATTCTTCTATCTCATCAGACTATGATCAATCTCATAACCTAGAGATATTCTAAGAATTCAATGCAATCTTCAACTAACTATAATCAATCTCACAACTAAAGAAGATGCAAGAGGAAGATTAACCTTTTCCTTTGTATCTCCAATTTCTATCAACCTAGAAATTGTCAAATTAAAATCAAAGACCATATTCCTATCAACCTAAAAATTTGAAAGTAAAATAAAAAAACAAGGTAAAGATATACAATACCCAGTTTTGAGATGAAGATCTCAAAAATCTAATCATGAATTCTCTTCATATCTTAATAAAAGATCCTTGAATTGATCAGATAAAGTGAGGTAGTAATGAATCTTGTTATGCTCAAATAGCTATAAGATTTTTGCTCTTAAAGTAGTGTGTTTATTATAAAAACTATTAGGTTTGAATTAGGGTTAGGGGTATTTATAGTTGCTATAATCGATATTTGAAAAATAATTAATTTTCAGTCCTTGAATTGATTCATGAATCGATTTGTAGCAGTTATTAACTAATGAATCTATTTGTGAATCGATTCATCTATGAATATCATAAAGAAATTCAAGACTTGAATCGATTAAGGAATCAATTTAGGTAATTTTCCTAACCTTCGATAAAAAATATTTTTCAAAACCTTTCTTCATGAATCAATTGCTAAATCGATTCAACTAGTTTTCATAAGTTCTTCAATATGAATTGATTCACACAATATAAAATAGTTTTTATAAAACTTACACTTGTAAAGATCATTTAAAAATTTTATTTGAAAAATATTTGATTTTAAATCACTTCAAGAGATTTATTACTACTTTAATTTATCAATTTTAAGAATTTTATTTGTATCAAGTTTGATTAGAATTTTACTTACAAAAGATTCTATAAAAGATAAAATAATTGCTAAAAGTAGTTGTGGATCTCTTGAATCATATGCTCTTTAATCCTACAAAATAAATATCAAACACTGAAATATTTGATTAGATACAAATTATTTTCAACTAAAAGAAATTATGAAAGTAATCATATCAAAAATGCTAACAATATCCTTAACTAGGCTAACAATCTCAAAAATGTTAACACAACCTACACAAGAACTTAATAATCAAAATCTAAATTTTTTGCATGAACATATATTTTAAAATAATAATAAATGGTATAAACTTTGGTTATGGATGCAAGGAGGTCAAAGTCTATTACGAAATGAGAAATAGATAATGACATAGGAATTTAATTACTGACCATTAGGAATACAAAAGAGTCAAGCTACTCATGAGTAGCTCGATATTAGCTCATAAAAAACTTGATTTGAATTTGATTTTAAACAAATCAAAGCCTAAACGAGCTAAGCTTGATTAATATATGAGTTGAGCTTAAGCTTCATATTACTCAACTCAAATTATTTGTAAACCTAAATGAGCCTAATAATAAAAAATAAAATTTTATTTTTTATTATATATAATATAATAAATAAATAATTCAACTACATTAGCAATTGTTAAGTCTCATATGCTTTAGGAGAAGTATTAGTTTTCTAGTATTTATTATTTTTTGCTAAGAGTGATTGTTGATATTATATAATGCTTGTGCAAATATTTTGTGATGGACTTGATGATTGTAGAAAAATATTATATTAATATGTAAAATGAGATAAAAAAATCTCTAGTACTTGGTACATTTGTGAAAAACAAGTTTTTATATACTTAAATTTAGATAAAATAATAAATTATTTGTGTAAGTTTGTATAAGCTCATTTAGACTTATATTCAATCCAAACTCAAGCTCAAACTCAAATATTTTATACTGGATGAAAATTTTGGATTAAATAACATATTACTCATATAAACTCATGCAAACTCATTTACACTGTATTTGAGCTAGGATCAAGCGTGAGCTCAAGCTTGAGCATATAGTTGCTGGGCTCAACTCAGCCTATTTGCACCACCATGCAACATACACCCAAAACTATTATGAAAGAATAGAGTTTATCATCAATCCAAAATTTATAAATTCAATTTCACAATTTTATAGATAAATTACAAAATTTTAACATAATTTAGATGAATCAAAGACAAAAAAAACAAAGTATGAGGAAGAAAATATATTATCAATGTCATTGCACTTGTTAACGGTTTTTTTTTTTAAAGAAAAAAATCATTTGAATTTGTCTAATCTTTAGTAGGTTTTAGTTTTAAGAGAAAAATGTGAAAATTTTCAAAATTACGTAAACTATCTGGTTTCAAAATTTACACAATCTTCTTTAAATTTTGAAAAGCATGATACTTTGTCCCATTTTAATAACTTCGGTTGAAAACCATGATCTATTATGTTTAAGACTGATCAGATTTCATTTTTCGAACACCAAATGTTAACTTTACCACTATATTGATATACCTACATTGCCTTTAAGGGACTAAATGTTTAATTTAACTTAAATTCAATTTAATATATTTTCTCATTGAACCTATCATTCATTATTTAGGAGACAGAAATATCTAAATCAGCACAACTAACTTTTTAAAATTAGTTTTTTTATATATTAGCATAAGTAATAAGTCATTTAACATGTAATATTTTGAATTCGAATTCAAGATACAGAAAATAAAAAAGTTTCAAGGTAATATTGGATACTACGCCGACACTAAGGATGTCAATTTCAAATTATTTATCAATAAAAAGAAATCAAGCTCAAACAAAAATTCCCCTTATACATTGGGATGATTAATCTTAATTATGGTTCACTGGAGGATTAACGATATCTAAGTTAATCAATCCAAGAGAATTTGATTGAAAATTTAAAGTTATTTAATTAGAAATTAACATTACAATAACTGCTATGGTGGTTGGTTACGAACTGAAGATTGGTTGACATAAAAATAAGTGCATAACTCAATAAGTTAAGTATTTATGTACTACTTAGAATCGAAGTAAAAAAAAAAAAAAATCTACTAATCTACTATATATTTATATATATAATAAAATTGAATTGTTCCCTTGACATATATCAAATTAAAAAAAGATAAATTATTATTTCTTTTTTTCTTGAGCATTAATCTTGAGGCTCACTGAATATCGATCTTTTGTAGTATTTGTTTAATGTTACCA